>JAVIWB010000954.1:0-189699 GCA_031893035.1 Dermolepida albohirtum | reverse complement strand
TATAAATACAGATAAAAGATTTGTTCAAGATATAAGTATATTAGATTAACACTTTCATTTTTAAAAAATGCCAAATCCATTTTTACGTATGTAAATCATCCTTAAATTCGAAACTGCAAAATCACTATCTCATAATATAGAAGTTGTGTTTTTTTCATGTGGAATATGCATTTGTAATCGTATGTAGGTATATAAAGACAGCTAATCGATTAGGAATTAATAGCATAATTTATTGCTTTAATACCTGGAAATAATCCTTACAAAACCAACTACTTGTCTGGCATAAATTGCATGATGCAAATATTTTTCTAACGATAAAAATACGCAATAACTTTGGAATGCTTAACATATGTAACTGGCAGTTTGGAAATAAATCACAGAAGCGTAGGGGACTGTTGAATTGATCCGTAAGTACATACGTAGTAAGTCTGCAGAAACGAGTACGCACTCATTGGCGGCGATGATATATTTCGAAAGCGGTTGGATATACCCGAAGTCGTGATTCATATGCGTATGGTATGTGTATGAATTCCGGACTAGATTGATGAAGGCGATTCGGCGACGTTCTTTGTTATGTGTTAGTGTTAGATTTCTTAACCGATTTTCGACATTAGAATACACTGGCGCTATTATTGAATGTATTGTTTGCAATATCAACATTTTAGCGTACAGTGTTTTTGTGCGTAAAAGACATATTAATAGCAAACAACACCGGTTAAATGCGCAACGTGATGTACCATATTATAAATTTCTATATGACTTTATTTTTATGTTAAGTGTGTGCAACATTCCACAAAATATTGTAGACAATGAAGAATTTGGAAACTTTTGGAGGAAATACGCTTCGGAATGGAGATTGCCAAGAGGTTGATTACAGTATAATTTTTCTCGGGTCAAAAACACGATTACGGATCAAATGAAAGCAAAATTAAGAGATCCAAAGATATGGCTGACCGTAGATGAAACAACGGATGCAAGAAAGAATAGTATTTTAAATGTGTTAATGCGCACTTTGAAAAGCGTTGAGATTTCCTTGACTCTTATTTTACGTAGCAGAATATTACAGAAGACAAACGCGCAAAGGATAGTAGAAACTATAAAACATACCTTTGGGAAGTTCAACATATCGGCAACCCAACTTATAATGTTGGTTACAGATGAGGGTTTGAATATGGTTAAAGCTGGAAAGTTACTAAAACAATGTTATCCTCAATTGCTTCATGTAACCTGTTTGCTCCTTGCATGTCGTCTTGTAGCTGAATTTATTAGAAACAATTGTCTAAAAGTAGACCAATTTATAGTTTATACCAAAAAAGTTTTTATTAAATCTACAAAACGCATTCGTGAGTTTAAACAGTCTTGTCCGGATATTCCTCAGCCACCAGCGCTGTTATTGACGAGATGGGGAACGTGGCTTAAAGCTGTTTTATATTAAAATTGTATAATAAATTTAAATCCGCAAGATGCTCAAGCGATTTCAGTAAGTCAGCGGCTGCTTTCAGATACCAAAATCCATACTCAAATTTCCAAATTAGAAAACACCAAGCTGTCATTACATGAAGCGCTAAATACAGTATATTACCTCAAAGCCTCGTCAGGAAATCTAACAGATAGTATAGGAAGATTAACAACCGATAAATTGTGTGCGGTTGTAAATAAGAATTCTGATTTTCAAACTATAGTGCGTATAGACAAGAGTGCGAATATGATGCGAACGTCCTTTTTAAATTCGCGAATCACATCGTTAGACGCAGAACGCTGTTTTTCCAAATATTTCAACTTATTTTCACCCCGACGTAGGAGTATGACTGAGTCGGCACTGGATGGCATACTAATGACACAATACTAGAACGAATTTTTGCGTCCCTCTACATCAACAACACACAAAAAAACTAAAATAGTAAGTAATTACATTTATTATTTTTAATATTGGCAGCAATATAGTCGTACGCTACTGCGAAAGCACTCGTTTCTGCAGGCTTAATACGTACATAACTATGTGTATCAGTCCCACTTCTAAACTAGTGTTGAAGTTGTAGGAAATACTGTGGTTTTTATTTTGAAGTGCATCGATAGATTACATCATTTTTAATACTTGGACTAAAACGTTATCAGCAAATAGTGAAGTCAATTTTATTAATAAAAATTAAAACGTTTTAAATTTAGAAATATGAAATGATACTATACAAGATAAATTAATGAATAGTTAGTTAGAGATTTTAATAATACATTTGAAGAAAACAATTTTAAATAGTGGTTTAAGAACAAAATACGTGATTGTTGTAACTAATATTCTAGTCCGCGTCGTCGAGTTAAGTATGAAACGCACGCTGCTTGTAATGTCGGCTAATTTATTTGTTGTAATGATTCACAAAGTGTGTATTGAGAAAAAAAATAGTGTACTAACTTTAATATGTAGTAACTGGTTTTCCAATAGGCACATAACAATTTTTTCTTTTAATACGAACGCAGATCATGAATGTTTTTCATGATCTGTCAACGTTAAATCATCAGTCAAGGTTAACATTTTTATCAGAAAGTGAAGTTCACGAACGAGCAACACTAAAAATTACTACCACAATTCTGAGTAGGTGGTTGCAACTTTAAGAGCGCCTACTCCAAGTTTCGGACGTAATAATCATCACACCAGACAGACTGTGAGTGCTATACTGGATAAATTCGAGTCGACATATTCACTAATAGATGCTC
This sequence comes from Dermolepida albohirtum, assembly GCA_031893035.1. Taxonomy (NCBI): domain Eukaryota; kingdom Metazoa; phylum Arthropoda; class Insecta; order Coleoptera; family Scarabaeidae; genus Dermolepida; species Dermolepida albohirtum. The sequence goes on along the minus strand of JAVIWB010000954.1, from coordinate 186,990 downwards.
TTGTGTAAATGAGACAACGAGCAGTCCAACTACCGAAAATATCGCAGCCGTAAGTGCTTCAGTTCAAAATTATCCAAATCAGTCGATTATATGTCGTTCACAGTAATTGGGAATCTCTCAAACCACATTTTGACAAATTTTGCATAAAGATCTTACGAGGGAGCGTTTTTATATTCGCGGAATGGGGGACAAGGGGTGGAAATAAAAAAACCAAATTATTTTTCTTTTTCAATATATTCACCTGCAAGACGGATACATTTTTCACATCTTTCAATTAATTTATTTATACCCTCATAAAAAAATGATTTCTCTTTATCTGCAAAATACGCCGAAACTGCCTCCTTGACTTCATCATCGGCAGTAAATTTTTTACCCCGCAGCTCTTTTTTCATTTTCGGAAACAGGTAATAATCACTCGGGGCCAGGTCTGGGCTGTAGGGTGGGTGATGCACAATTTCGAAGCCCACCTTATGCAGGGCAGCTAACGCAACGCAGCTCTTGTGGACGGGCGCGTTGTCGTGCAAAAGCAGAACACCTTTTGTCAATTTTCCCCGTCTTTTCTCTTTAATGGCTTCTTTTAGTCGCTCTAATATTGAAGCGTAATATTCTCCGGTTATAGAAACACCTTTATCTTTATAATCAATCAACAATATTCCTTCCGAGTCCCAAAATACCGTTGCCATGAGTTTCCTAGCTGATTGTGACACTTTAAATTTCTTGGGAGGTGCTGTGCCCTTTTTATGCCACTGCATGGAGTCTTGTTTGGACTCAGGTTCATAATGATGAACCCAAGTTTCGTCTCCAGTAACAATTCCACTCAATACACCATCCTTGTCTTCATTACAGAGGTCCAAAAATGCACGCGAACACTCTACGCGCTGTTGTTTTTGCGGCGTGAGCATTCTCGGCACCCATCTTGCGCTGACCTTAGACATGCCGAGATGATCGTGTAGGATTTTAAAAATTGTTGTATCGGATACTCCAACCATTTCTGCGAGTTGTTTCTTCTTTAGTCGAGCATCTTCGAGTACAATTTGTTCAACTTTTTGGATAAGTGCTGGCGTGGTCACCTCAATGCTCCTGCCCGGCATCGGGTCGTCTTCAAGGGATTCCCTTCCTTGTTTAAATAAACTATGCCACTTGTACACCATGGTTTTTCCTGGACAAGGGTCGCCGTAAACCAATGACATCTCATTCATTATGGTCGCGACTGATTTTCCTTGCCTGGTAAGGAACTTTATAACGGCACGATATTCGATTTTTTCCATATTTCACTTTTCACTCCTGATTATGTTACTTGGTTGACGATAGCTCAAAGACTAACTGTCTAATAACAATGAAACTTCGTATTTATACTAATCATGCTCATTCCGCGAATATAAAAACGCTCCCTCGTATATTAAAGCATTTGATATGTAGTAAGTTTGTACTCTGATAACTCAGAATTACTGATTTACGTGCAGAAAAGCTTAAATTCAAAATTTTTTATTTTGACGCAAAAATTTTTTCGAAAATTATTATATATTGATAAGTGCTCGCGAGCTGATATTTTCAAAGGACCTTAAAGAGATTTTGATGTCAAAAATTGTCCAACTCTTTTGGTTTAATTCTGAGAGAGAAAAAAACATGCGAAAAGCGAAACTTCTGACTGCGTAAGTGGATTATCCCCAAAGTTTGAATGGATTCTGTTACAAAAGTAGTAAATTTGTATTCTGATAATTCAGAATTACTATTTTACGTGTAGAGAAGTTTAAATTCAATTTTTTTTATTTTGATGAAAATTCCACTTTTTCCAAAGGGGTCGCAAAAATTAACATTTACCAAAAGTTCACCTATTTGCAATGCACTGATCAAGTTTACCAAACATTTAAAAAATGTTACAGCAAAAGATTTCTACAAGGACCAATTACTGTTCAGTTAAATGAAAAAGTATTTTGAGTAAACGACACTTTCTTATTTTAACATATTTATGAAGAATGCAGTAGTATTGTAACTTTTTGTTATGAGGTCGAAAATCTAAATAAACTCGTATTATTCAAAGTGTACTAGGAAAGTTTTGCGATACAGCTCTGTTTATTTAATTTTTTCAAAAAAATTTCCTCTACACTCAATACACCTCTCCATCCTCCGAAACCAATCTTTAAACCAGTTCTGCCAAGTTTCACTAGGGAGTAAATCACACTCGTTGCCTCGAGCCAGCAGAAGGTCTTCATCACTGGAAAACCGCCTCCCTTTTAGCTTCATTTTCATATGCGGGAACAGTGCAAAGTCGCAGGGACCAAGATCAGGACTGTAGGGAGGATGCTCGAGAAGTTTCAATCCTGTCGTGGTCAAATATTCGGTGCAGGCTTTGGCGCGGTGAGCTGGAGCATTATCGTGATGGAGGAACCAGGTGTCCATTCTTGATTTTGGCCGCAGGATCCAATGATTTTACGCAGGCCTATTCAGTATACCACTTAGCTGAGACTGTCTTCTGTGTGTTCAAAATGACACGTTCCATAATTCCACTCGATTTGAAAAATACAGCTGTCATTTTCTTCTTTACAAATCGGGATTTTCTGACAACTACGGGTGTGTCCTCATCATCAAAGAGACAAACTTTGTTTTGAGCTTTGGTTGGTACATCGTAATAGTACAGCTCAGTCTCGTCACCTGTCACGATGTTGTTCACATACCGAGATTGCCTCTTATTAAAATTTTTTAGCATCTCCCGGCACCAAGTCACACGTCGTGTTATCTGCTCTTCAGTCAATCGATGCGGCACCCAGAGAAAACAAAGTTTCTTCATGTGCAAATAATCATGCAGACTCGAACGAATTGCTGGTGCATTTAGGCCTGAAGTACCCCCTATTTGTTGGTAGGTCATTCGCCTGTCCTCGCCAAGCATTTTCCTCACAGTAGTAACGTTTTCCTCCGTAACTGACGTTCGTGGCATTCCCGGCTTCTCAGCATCTTCCACAGTTAAATTTCCCCTTTGGAATTCTCTATAGCGCCTGAATATCGTTGTGCGGTGTGGACAAACATCACCTAGTGCAAGAGTCATTTCTTCGAAGCACTGGTCTACGTTTAAACCACACACGAAATTGTAACGCAAAACTGCCCTTATCTCATTTCTGGACCACGATGCCATCGCAAGCACTTTACACTCTCACTACTAATGAATAACTGAGCCTATCGACATGGCGCCTATGCACGTACGAACATGTCTCAACATGCAGCAACAAGCAGCTTCCTACGGTTCATTGTTGCGTCATATTGCAAAACTTTCTTAGTACCCTTTGTACATTACGAACGCTATCGTTTTTTTTCCAATGAAACATATAAGAACTCTCATTCTAGTGTGATATTGTTACGGCTCGGCCTAAAAATATAAACCAAAGTTTGTGATTTAGATCATTAACCTTTTCGTGGTAGCAATTGAACAATTTAATTATTGTTTTCCATTTAAAATAAATTTAGATCGAATTAAGTTCGGATCGACACACTATATATTTCTTGTCTTTTCAGATTTACGTTTCCGATATTCAGAAGGGGATTAAATAAAGAATTAGACGACGATGACATCTACGGGATTCTCAAAGATTACAAGTCTTCCAGGATCGGACAGAAGTTCGAAGTCGAATGGAAGAAGCAGAAATATCACAAATATTCACTAATACGGATGTTATTTTTAACTTTCGGCAAGCAGTATATCGCCTGTGGACTTATACAATGCCTCGTAAGGACTACTTTCATGTAAGCCGTAAATTGAGAATACAAAAGTACACGTTTAAATTCCAATACTTAATCAATGAAATTTTATCTTTTCTTTTTAATATTTAAATACGACATACAAACAATACGAAAATTTTACCTTTTTTTTTAATATTTAAATGCGATGTATGAACAATACGAAGTATTAACTTTATTTAATACAATAATTAATACTTTAATCGATTTAGTCATTTATAAAGTATATAATACTTACCTAGAAGTTAATACGTCAGTCAAATACACTGACGATGTACTGTTTCAAAAAAAAACAATTTCGTCATATACAGTTAGCGATAGCGGACTGTGGTCGTATGCATCGTCCGGATATATTCGTGAATTCGAACGAGGGATTCATTGGGCGCTATTACGAGGGTAGTTTGACAAGTAGTGAGAATGGAAAAGAAAAACGAATTTTTTAAATACAAAATAATTTTTATTTTTCAATATATTCTCCTAAAAGAGCAATACATTTATTCCAACGGTGCTCCAATGCCCTTATGCCATCTCTAAAATGCGATTCCGGAAGGCTTGCAAAATACTCATTTACGAAGGTGATAAGCTCGTCGTTAGACGAAAATTTCTTTCCACCTAGTGCTGTTTCCAATTCTGGAAAAAGGTGGAAGTCGGAAGGGGCTAGATCCGGTGAATAGGGCGCATGCGGTACTAATTGGAAATGCAATTCGTGGATTTTGGACATCGCAACTGTGCTGGTATGCGAGGGAGCGTTGTCTTGGTGAAATGGAATCTTTTTCTTTGCCATTCCTGGCCGTTTAACACGAATCTCAACATTTAATTTTTGTAGAAGTTCTGCATAATATTGTCCGTTTATTGTGGCACCTTTCTGAAGGTAATCAATGAGCAAAATTCCCTTTGAATCCCAAAAAATTGATGCCATCACCTTGTTTGCCGATAAAGCGGTTTTCGCTTTCTTTGGAGGTGCAGAACCACGTTCTAACCATTGTTTCGACTGTTGTTTAGTTTCGGGTGTACTGTAGTGCATCCAAGTTTCATCGCAAGTAACAAATCGCCTACAAAAATCAACCGGATTCCGCTTATAAAGGTGCAAACACTCATTGGAAATGCACAAACGAGTGAACTTTTGATCGGTAGTAAGCAATCGCGGCACTCATCTTAACGAAAGTTTGGAAAGGCCCAATTGTTTCGATAAAATATGGTGTACGCGTTCTGTTGAAATGTTTACCATGTCTGCTATCTCTCTCACTTTGAGGCGTCAATCTTGCGTAATAATATTCTGGATTTTTATAATCATTTCCTTAGAAGTCACGATTTTGGTTGCTCCAGAGTGCGCTTCATCAACACAGCTTGTTCTACCACGTTTAAATTCAGTTACCCATCTGCTTATTGTGGCGGATGATGGAGCAGATTCACCTAATGTTTTCTGTAACTCATCTTTTATTTCAGTAGCTTTCATACCCTTAATTACGAAGTATTTAATCACCGTACGATACTCGGCTTTTTCCATTTTAACAAAACGACGTGTTGCTTCTTTTTCAATTAGCTGTCAAAAATAAACTAATCAACCGATTTATCTAAATATCGGAATATAAACATATAAATAGGCAATCTAAATTACAGTGCACTTGTTTCACCAATTAGAGCGCCACCTATGTGTCATTCTCACTACTTGTCAAACTATCCTCGTATAGGTTGTATCGAATAAAAAAAATTTTGATGAGACCGCAGTTAAGAATTTTCCTATATGATATAATGTACACTAAAGCGGAATGAATTCCACCTTGCCAATTCACGAATATACTGTAGCTGACGCTGCTGCATATTACGTATCGAGTTACGTGTTGAATTATTTTTTTTACTGTGTTTTTTATTGTTGTTTTTACCTTATCTGCTTTCATTATTACCACATTGACTTTATTTCGATGAAAGAGCGACTTCTCTCTTTTTCTCTATATTTTATTTATTATTTAAGGTCAAGTTTTTAAACAATTTAACACGCGTTAAAAATTTAATGTAAAAAATAGTTATGTAATTGTAAATTCTACAATATTAATAATAAAAAAAAATAAAATAAAGTTTTTTTTTTTATTTTGAACTTCGACTGTCCATTCAATAAAACATTTGATGTTTAATAGCGACGTTTCAGGGGAGGCGATCCCTTTTTGACGAGTTATTTATTTCATATAACCTGCGATGTTTTTTATATTTACATATTGTTGTTTCTTAATAATAGTTTTTTTATATAAACAAATATTTGTAATTATTTACACTTTTTTATAATTTTTTTTTCTGTTTAATATTGTAGAATTTACAATCCCACAAGCATTTTTAAAATCATCAATCTTTTAGCGGGTATTTTTCTACAGACTTGATCTTTGTGAATATTTATATATAATATATTCTGTACCATTGAAAGCCAAAACGTAGACTGTGCAGAGTGTCGTTGAAAGCCAAAACGCAGTGTGCGTTTTGGCTTTCAACGGTACAGATCAAGTGCGGAATTTGTTTTCGTACGGGTATTTTGCCGTAGTTTTCCAGGTGCGACACTGTTTAATTATCTGCTGATGATGACAACTTAGTTGTTGAAACACGTATAAAGAATACGAAAATTAATGTGGAAAGGGGTTATATATTAACCTTCAGTGATTAAACTTTTTTTATGTTTTTTTTCTATGTAGTTCAGAGGGTAGTTATTTTTTGAAAGTACTGTTTAATTTTTTGTTTATGTTACTTGTAATGTTGTTTTTGATTGTATTTATTTTATATTTAAAGGAAACATTTGATAAGAAATTTAGATATCTTAATTAATAGATTTTGTGTACCAGTCTAAGTAAATGTTACCATCTTTGTGTTTTACTGCTATACCCAAGAAATTGAAACAGTTGCTAATAATTAGTACAACTGGTTATCTATCAATAGGTTTTTAACATAATACGTTCAATATAGTTTGAAAAAATAACCATAGATTCGAACCAAATTATTCAAAATATGCTTAAATATAATATTAATAATTATATATATACATATAATTAAGTTCTTTTACGATGGGAATTATGAAAATTATAATTTTCTGCAATTCCATCGTTAATTAAATTCAATAGAAATCGATTAGTCCTTGTCCGGCGCAGAAATTTTTAATTTTTTTCTGTTGAATTTAATTAACGATGGAATAGCAGAAAATCATAATTTTCATAATTCCCATCGCAAAATAACTTAATTAAATGTTTATATATAATTATTAATATCATAATAACTTAACTGGGAGTTTTTAAAATAAATATTAGATCTGTTTCTATAATAAAATTTATGGCGCATTAAAAGATTTGAAATTATACTACCTAATGACTTAATTGTCAGAACAGCCGCTGCGTAAACAGCAGGTAGAGGGTTCGCACTTCCTCCAACACAGAAATTTTTTTATTGATATATGTTGAATTTAATTAACGATGGAATAGCAGAAAATAGTTTTATGCTTGAATATATTTGAAAATCATCAAATCATGAAACACTATTCTTATTTAATCTATTACTTTAAATTAAACACAATTGCATTTCAAAATTTTAATATATTTATTATATTATAAACAAATTCATTATTCAATTTAATTATTCATAAATCCTAAATGTAAAAATTTTTAAAATTTATTGAAAATAAAGTACGTGCAACCATTTAAAATGTATCCTTAAACTTACCATAACACAAATATATCCACAAAATAATGGTTATTTAAAACACTTAATTGCAAGTAGGAATCACAAAAGTTAGTTTAAAATGCACATGTGAAATAATATTTTTATAGGTGTGCATTTACGTAAGTAGATATAGAAGAACATCGGTAAAGTATATTAAAATATAATTACAAATTAGAAATATTAAAACTCATTTTTCGATAGCTAAACTTTATTTTTATATAATATACAGTTTTAGTATATTTAACCTCCTTCTAGAGATTCTAATATATTTAACCTTTCTTCTTTCCGTTATTTTCTTATAATGCAGTTCGTACAATATTCTTGGGCCTACGTAGATATATAATTTAATTAAATACACTAACGAAGCTATAATTTATGTTCGTAACATTCTTTATCTCAACTAAAATTTTAGGCATAACAACTTTTGGAAATATCTCAATACTCTTTCTCATGTAAATATATATCAAGTGATATTTTCAGAAGAAACACACACATTTCAAAAATTGTCTTTCGTTTTCATATTTTAAACAGTTTAAACAAATCTTTGTTCAACAATACAAGTCAGGTGGATGTTCTAATCCATTATATAAGATAACATTAAGGTAACTAGATTATTACAATTAACTATATTTTTCCCCCAAATCTTCTAGTGTTTAGTCTTCGGAAAGATGGAGTAATGTCTGGTTCCATTATTGTTATAAGATACAACCATTTGATAATGTAACACATCAATGTAATATAGTTCTGTTTCTGTACTGGTATTTCGATTTGTATATTGATGGACGAATTCACACATTTATTACCACTCCACTAATGCTTCTATCACATTATTAAAAAATATAAATCCACTAAAGAGAAAAAGCGTATGTAAATTTATATATGAAATTGATCAGTTAAAATTTCAGGCAAAACCACTTCTGGAAAACATCTCAGTAAATACTTTTTTTAATTTGGATATATGTCAAGTGGTATCTTCTGTAGAAACTAATACATTTCAATAATTATCTTTAGTTTCGATACTTCAGATAAATCTCTTAATAGTTCAAGTCTGTTGCAAAGTTCTATTCCATTATTCAAGATAAAGTTATGGTAAATATATTATTACAATTAACTATATTTTTCTCCAATCTTTTGGTATCATTCTTCGAAAAGATGAAATAATTATGTACAGTTCTGTGATCGTTATAAATTATAACCATTTAATAAAGCAGCAGAACAATGCGGTGTAGTTTTTTTCTGTACCCATATTTTTATTTGTATTTAATATAAAAACTAACACTTTTTACATACTATTGCTTCTATCACATTATTAACAAATATAAATCGGCTAAAGAAAAAAATATATGCAGATTTAATACGAAATCATTTACTAAAACAGGTTCAATATATATGACAAAACAGTAAACATTTCAAAGCATTGAATACATTTTCAATACGTGCGTTTTGATTCGGCGCACTGAGACGAAAATTCAAATTTAACACAATCGTCCTTTTCTCTACTTTGCCCTAATAATTGTACAAGCAAATTCCTTTGGAAATGGATACTAACAACGTAATTTTGCAGTCGTAATTATATATTAAGTTTGCAATGTTTAACATTTCTTTTTGGATTAGGTTAATTGATGTCGGAATCGTTAATTTCGAACTTATGAAGCGATGTTGAATAGTGTATTTTGCACGAGATGTCACCGCATCAGCTAAATTTCAATTTTCTTATGGAATTTATGTATTTAATATTGAGTACTTGTCTGTTGGAATTAATAAAGTTGTAAATATTTCGTCGAATTATCATTATAGTTTACCTTATATTTTGATTTAATGCTATATTTCTATATTTGTATTTATGTTTTTTTTATCTGTTTCCGTTTTGATTTCATATTCTTCATATTCATTTGTTTTGATATAAATTTTGACTATTTTCTTTGTTTTATCAACGGTATATGTAGTGTTGGAAAAATAGAGAATTATGATTTAGATAACGTTTACTTAATTATGAAAAATTCTTTTAAATAGGTTGACCAGAAATTCACGAATCATCGTCAAATAGGGCGATTCTATGATTAATTCTGAATCGACAATTCTAATACAGAAATGCTATATTGTTATCAATGGTGAAAATGACACGTTCGAGCATTTCGAGTGGTATTTGACGAATAACGCGAGTAATGTTGGCTTCCAATTGCTCAATTGTTGTTGGCTTATCCTTGTAGACTTTGAACTTTATGTAGCCCCAAAAGAAAAAGTCTAAAGGTGTGATATCACATAATCCAGGCGGCCATTGCACAGCTCCATGTGAAATTAAATGTTCATCAAATTGTTCTCGCAATAAAGCCATGCCTTCACGGGATGTGGTAAATAGCGCCGTCTTGCTTGGAACTAAATATCTTCGAGATTACAGGCTTCAATTTCACACAGGGAATAGTCCGTTATCATAGCGCGATAGCTGGCGCCATTCACAATTACGTTGCGGCTGTCTTCATTTTTGAATAAATGTGGATTGATGATTCCACTTGCCGATAAACCATACCAAACTATGATTTTATCTGGATTTAATGGCAACTCTTGAACCTCTTTGGGTTACTTTTCAGTCCAAATACGGCAATTATGTTTATTGACGTAGCTATTAAGCCAGAAATAGTTCTCATAGCTGAACAAACTTTTGGTCGAAAACAATGGATCTTCTTCAAGCTTTTCAAGAGCCCAAAGACTGAAACGGTGACGATTCGGAAGGTCGGCCGCTTTTAATTCTTGAACGAGTTGAATTTTGTATGCTTTCACACCAAGATTCTAACGTAAAATACGACAAGTGAAGCTGTTGAGATCTAGGTCGAATCGATTTCTCACGGTCATCGCGTATACTCTCACCTACAATCGCTATATTTTCTTCACAACGTGCTGGATGTGGTCTATTTGGTCACGTATTATGTAATAATGAAAATTGCGTTTTAAATATTTCGATGGCATAGAGAATTGTGCGTTCGGTGGGCCGATTACGTAGACCATGATTTGCTCTAAGCGCATGAGACACATTTCTCGTGGAACGCTGGTTTTCGTAATACAGCTGAATAATTTGTAGACGCTGTGTCGGGCTGAATCTTTCCATAATAAAATGTCACATAATACTTAACTAAAGTAGCGTGACAGTTTGACACGACTCACGTTTTACCTGTCAAAAAATCGCTATTGAAAAAAGTACATCATAATGAATCACACTTTAACATGGAAAAGCAGTTAAGGAAATGTTTGATAAAGCAAAATATGGGCACAAAATGATTAATCACACTAACGTAGTGTTGCACAATTTTATTTGACAGTAAAAAAACATGGTTTTCCACAGAAAATAAAAAAAAAATCGAACTATTTTTTATCGCACATTTTCAACATTCTCGGCCTTGTGTGCTTTAATAATTGACGATGCAGCATTTCTGTATTAAGATCGTCGAATAAGAATTGATCATAGAATTGTCCTACTTGACGATTATCCATGAATTTCTGGCCACCGTGTATACAAGAGCTTATATTAATATATATTAAATTCCCAACAAACATCAAATTAGAAAATCCTATAATTTAGACTTGTACATTTGAAAGTACATGAATCACGCTTTCTTTTGAACGAGCTTTGTACAAACTGATAAAGATGTTCATATGATAAGTTATTTAATTTCAATGGCAAATTAACGTGTGTATGCGGTTAACACAAAACCTCAAACGATTATAATTAGTTACTTCTTGACTAAACTATTAATAGCATTGGATCGATGTGGTCTTGAATTTGTGCAAAATCTTATCGTCTGCAAATGATTCCAGATACGTAATCTCTTTTTTTGTTTTGTGTACACTTGTGTACTCTTATCATTTTTGACGATAATCTGTCAAATATGTACATACGCAAAGATGGTATTTACATGTATTACTAAGCACGTAAAAAAAGATTTACGCAGGACTGTATTTCACTGATTATTAAGACCTGTATGCCTTATAAATAAGGCTGCAGAAACGAGTGCTTTCGCAGTAGCGTACGGCTCAGTTACTGTCAATATTATAAATAATAAATGTAATTACTTACTATTTTAGTTTTTCTTTTGTGTTGTTGATGTAGAGTGACGCAAAAATTCGCTGTAGTATTATATCATTGTATGCCTTCCAGTGCTGAGTCAGTCATACCCCTACGGCGAGGTCAAAATATGTTGGTGTATTTGGAAAACTAGCGTTCTCCGGCTAATGTGATTTGCAAATTTGAAACGGACATTCGCATCATATTCGCATTCTTGGTTTTTATTTAAACTTTTGTATATACGCACTATAGTTTGATGATTGGTATTCATCTTTGTAACCGCACACAATTTATCGGTTGTTAATCTTCCTATACTATCTGTTAGATTTCCCAACGAGGCTTTGAGGTAATATACTATATTTAGTGTTTCATCTTTAAATGACAGATTGGTGTTCTCTAATATGGAAATAGTATCCAAAACAATTGAATAATTTTCGGAAATTTGAGCATCTTGCGGATTTAAATTTACAAGGTTTAATAATGTGTAAAAATTTCTCATAATACAAAACGGCTTTAAGCCACGTTCCCCATCGCGTCAATACCGGCTGTGATGGCTGAGGAATGTCCGGACAAGGTATGTTTAAACTTGAGAATGCGTTTTCGAGATTTAAGAAAAACTTTTTTGGTAGAAACAATAAATTGGTCTACTTTTAGATAACTTTTTTTATAATAAATTCAGCTACAAGATGACATACATGGAGTAAATAGGTTATATGAAGCAATTGAGGATAAAATTGTTTTAGTAACTGCTTTTGGGCTTCCGGACTGGAACCGCGTCACTGGTATAACTGCCGACGTTTCGTACCCACTCATATGGGACATCTTCAGGGCTCAACTACTGCTACTGTCTGTCAGTTTCAGTGCGACATCCATCTTTAACCATATTCGAATCAACATTATATTGAACTTCCCAAATGTATGTTTTATAGTCTCTACTATCCTTTCCGCATTTGTCTTCTGTAATATTCTACTAGGTAAAAGAAGAGCCCAGGAAATCTCACTGCTGTTTAAGGTGCGCATTAACACATTTAAAATACTATTCTTTTTTGCATCCGTTGTTTCATCTACCGTCAGCCATATTTTTTGATCTTTTAACTCGGCTTTTATTTGATCCGTAATCGTATTTTTCATCCGAGGAAAATTAGACTGTAATTGATCTCTTGTTGGCAATCTCTATTCCGAAACGTATTTCCCCCAAAAATTTCGACATTCTTCATTGTCTACAATTATTATGAAATGTTGCACACACTTAACACAAAAATAAAATCATATAGAAATTTATAATATGGTACATCACGTTGAGCATCTAACCGGTGTTGTTTGATATTAACATGTCTTTTACATACAAAAATTCTGTACGATAAAATGTCGATATTGCAAACAGTACATTTAATAGTAGTGCCAATATATTCTAATGTCGAAAATCGGTTAAGAAATCTAACACTCGTCGAACACAACAAAGAACGCCGTCCTTTTGCTATCATCGATCTAATCTGGCATTCATACACATGCCATACGTATATGAATCTCAACTTCGGGTATATCCAACCGCTTTCCAAATATATTATCGCCGCCAATGAGCACGCACTCGTTTCTGTGGGCTTACTTATAACTGTTACGTGTGTATAGTAATAAAAATATACAATCTATTGTCTATGTATTTACTGTATTTAATAGTTTGAGAAATTATAAAGCGGAAGAAAGGATTACGTAAAACTAGCCGACATTGTTTATTTTTAAAAGGTTAATAACCCAAGTAAAAGATATTTGCTGCAAAGAAAATAGAACATTAAAATGAGTTATTAACATATTGACATAGGTGATGGTGTTCTCTCATAGATTACATAAAGCATATTAGCGTTGATAGTTTTAGCACATTGAATCTATGTATGCTTTCCATTTTATTATATAAAAAGTTATGTAAAAAAATTTTCTCTGTAATTACAAAAAGTGTAGTTCAGTACTTGGTACTTTGGTACGATTCAAAAATGTATAACAGATGCAATCCTTATTTCCTACCAATGGAGTTAGGAATACACACGGAAATTCCGCATAATTATTCCCCTAATTGTGAAAAGACTAATCATTATAAAATATAACAGACGGTGCGTTTAAATGTAAATATATTATTCATTTTCAAATAGAAAGTTTTTGAGTATGACGGCGTGGTATACTAGATAGTAATTCTGAACTACGAAATACAACTATTTTTTTGTGGCAAAATCATTCAAATTGTAACGATAGTTCATTGATAAAGGGTGTTTCAAATTTCGCGGGTTTTTTTTAAAGAATAAATAAAACACATAATTAGCATTCACTTTCAAAAACTTTTTATTGGTAATTGAAGTAGCAATTTTGACATTTATATGCGAAAAATAATATTTGCCAAATGGCCTCCTCTTGCAGCTCCACAGACGTCCACTCTTTTGTTAAAATTTTCAATGACATTTTGACATAATTGAGGCTCTATCTCACCAATGACATGAATAATTTCATCTTGCAAAGCAGGAATTGATTATGGATTGTTTTTATAAACCTGACTTTTCACATAACGCCAAAGAAAATAGTCTAACGGTGTCAAATCACATGCACTTGGTGGCCAATTAACATCACCGTTTCTTGAGATTGCACGTCCAGGAAATTTTTCTCTCAGTAAACCAATTGACTCGTCTGAAAAGTGTGGTGTAGCGCCATCCTGTTGAAACCACATATCCTCTAGATCAATATTCATTAATTCAGGCTACAAAAATTCAGTTATCATCCGACCATATCGATCACCATTGACAGTTACAGCTTCACCAGCAGAATTTTCAAAAGTAAGGTCCAATTACACCACTTGATCATATTGCTCCTCAAAATAGCTCACACCACTTCTTCATCGTTGGAAAATCTTTGACCACTATGCCATTTTTTCAAGTTTGGGAACAGAAAATAGTCTGAGGGGCTAAATCTGGCGAATAGAGTGCACGAGGTAGCAATTCAAACTTTAATTCATTAATTTTGGACATTGCAATAACGGATTTGTGAGCTGGTACATTATCTTGATGAAACAACACTTTCTTCTTAGCCAAATGCGGCCGTTTTTGTTTGATCTCTTCTCTCAAACGTTGCAATAAGTTCGCATAATATTCGCCGTTGATAGTTTTTCCTTTTTCAAGATAGTCAATGAAAATTAATCCACTCGCATCCCAAAAAACCGATGACATAACCTTGTCTGCAGATGAAACGGTTTCGCCTTCTTTGGAGCCGGTTCTCCCTTTTGAGTCCATTGTTTTGATTGTTCTTTTGTCTCGGGTGTGAAGTGAGGGACCCATGTTTCATCCATGATTATGAAAGGGCGCAAAAATTCTGATTTGTTGCTGTGAAACTTCGCTAAGCACTCAATTGAAACCTCTTCACGACACTGTTTTTCCTCGAGTGTGAGCAAACGCGGCACCTATCTTGTACACAGCTTTCTCACGTCCAAATTTTCAAATAATATGCGATGTACCGCACTTTTTTAAATGCCTGCTATGTCTGTTAGGTCGCGCACTTTCAGTCGACGATCATCCAGTGCCGCTTTGTGGATTTTCTTCACCATTTCTGGAGTCGTCACCTCATTTTGACGACCACTACGATGCTCGTCTTGGCAGTTCGCACGGCTTCGTTTAAACTCTGCTACCCAATATTTCACTGTTGTAAACGAAAGAGCGGACTCACTCAGAGTAGAATCCGGTTCAGCTTTTATATCGGTTGCGCTGAGGCTTTTCAAACAAAAGTATTGTATCACGTAACCATGACTAATAATCTCCATTTTTACAAATTCTCTGAAAACGTTCATTATTGATGGCTGCCAAACAAATACTAAACAACGTGGTGTCTTCAAACTTAAAACATATGCTTTATAGATTGTGTACTTTCTAATACATTGATATTTTTTAAACAACTATTGCCATCTCTAGGTCAGGCCGGGTACTTATGGGACCACCCTCGTAATAATGTATATTGACTTATTTTTCGGGATTTTGAGGTTTTGTAATCACGATCGATGAATCACTCAAACAATGCCAACTTTGTATCATCTCCAGAACTGTTACAATATAAAAAGGTAACAAACTGTGGCATTTCCTACCCAGAAGTCAAGATAAAACCTTGAACAATAACAGTTGAAGTCTACAAGTCTAAATTATAACGTTACATTACATTCATATTTGTTTCATGTTGTTTACTTTTTTACATAGTTTCTTTGACGTATTTTTTGTTTATTGCTGCATGTGCCTTTGTATTCTTTCGAAATTATTCCTCGAGTCCTGGACAGAATCGAAAGTATGTGTTTTGCAAACAGTCAGCATCATAACCAGATTGAAATGTCGTGTCTTTACCGAACACGTTATCCACATTGATACACAATACAGTACAGAATGTAAATGTAAAACTAACTAAAAGAAAACACTAATTTTGTGCATCAATATTTATTAAGAGGCTTGGATGCGTAAATTGTTAATCATCCGACTGCAATATTTACACGTATGTATGTTTATTTGTCCATTTGTCGGGAATATATAATATGTCGGCGCATAATTAAAATTGTTATTGGTATGCCGTGTCCGGACAACGTAAACAATTAAATCCATTATATTTAAATAATCCATCCCGCTATGCGCGTCCTCCATACATTCAATGCTCATTTTTTTGTAGGACAACAGGATGGAATTTATCCTTATATAAGTACGCTCATTGACGAATATTATTAATTGTTTCTTGATCGATCGGATGCTATAAAAATACGGCGAGACAATGAAATTCCCGTTGAAAATTGTGTAATTTAAGGTATCAGATTGTTGCATGTAAGAATGCATTTAAAGTCTGAGTTTAAAAAACTAATAGAAAGGAATAAAATTGTCATTTTTCTGGTTTAAATTTGGTGAATTTTATTGAGGCAAACAACTTGCTATTGTTGTATACAATGATATTTTATGATCGACTCAATTAAAAACTTTTAATTAATGAAATATTGATATTAAAATGGGTATTATATCCTTCTGCCTTCCTGTAACGGTCCATGATTGTAATTCATAAGTTAGAATTGGAGTTACTACCTTTTTGAATACTTCTACTTTAGTCTCCTTTGGAATCTCTTTTTTGCTTAGGAATTCCTGTTAATAATGGATTGATTCATTATGATGTATTGGGTTGGCAACTAAGTACTTTCGGTTTTGTAGTATAAAATAAAACACTTTTTTTTAAACAAAGAATAGTTTTTAATCAATTATATATTTTCCATTTTGCTCAATGACCTTTTGCCATCTTTCTTTCAGTTGCATGATTCCGCGCTCATAAAATTTCGGGTCCTTATCAGCAAAAAAGTGAACCAGTTGCGAGTGAAGGTCATCGTCATTTGAAAAAAGTTTTACCATTCAAAGAATTCTGCAAACTTCGAAATAAATGGTAATCAGATGGTGCTAGATCAGGGCTGTATGGGGGATGTGGCATCTCACTTCCCAGCCAAGCTCCAATAGTTTCCCACGAGTTGCCAAAGATGTGTGAGGCCTTGCATTATCTTGTTGGAAAACTACACCTTTCCGATTTGACAATTCTGGCCGTTTTTCTTTGATTGCTTCATCCAGTTTTATTAATTGTTGACAGCAAACATCAGAATTGATCGTTTGGTTCCTTGGAAGCAGCTCAAAAAAACACAACACCTTTGTAATCCCACCAAACTGACAGCATAATCTTTTTTGGATGCAATTCAGCTTTCGATGTGGTTTGAGTTGGTTTATCGTGTTTGCTCCATGATCGTTTTCGAACTATGTTACTGTACAGGACCCATTTTTCATCACCAGTTACTTTTTGGTGTGCATTATGGTCAGGTAGTGTAATTGGACCTTACTTCTTTGAAAATGCTGCTGGTGAAGCTGTAATCGTCAATGGTGATCGATATCATCGGATAATAACCTTATTTTTGTGGCCTGAATTAATGAATATTGATCTAGAGGATATGTGGTTTCAACAGCATGGCGCTACACCTCATTTTGCACACGAATCAATTGATTTATTGAGAGAAAAATTTCTTGGACATGTAATCTCAAGAAACGGTGATGTCAATTAGCCACCAAGATCATGTGATTTGACACCGTTAGACAATTTTCTTTGGGGTCATGTGAAAAGTCAGGTTTATAAAAAGAATCCACAATCAATTCCTGCTTTGAAAGACGAAATTATTCGCGTCATTGGTGAGATAGAGTTTGAAAATTTGAACAAAAGGGTGGACGTCTCTTTGACAAATATTATTTCTCGTATAAATATCATAACTGATACTTCAATTACCAATCTAAAGTTTTTGAAAGTGAGTGCAAATTATGTGTTTTATTTATTTTTTAAAAAAACCCCGAAATTTGAAACACCCTTTAGTAACATCACTAAGTAACAACTAAATTTAGTACAATCAGTCAGAGTCTCACATCTGGGTCCGCGGTAAAACTCGCATAGAATAATTCCACAGTGACCTGTAACCGCTAAACGCCAAATACACACATATAAATTTACCCACATGTCATTACGCGTCTTTCCTGTGTTCTTTTTTGTTTTACTCACACTAAACGAAGTCATAAGCCTGTCATTATCGGACGGTCGAACAAAAAAGGACCAAAAAGCTACCAGAATTGTCGAAGACGCGGTTCCAGCTCTGAAGGCAAGATGAAGAAAGTCTACGAGCCAGATTAATGAATTTTGCCTTTTGCCAAACTTCAAATTAATAAGTCTTTATTAAGTTGGGCCCATTGTGCTTCTTTTTATCTCTGTCAGTTTAGATTATTCTATCGTACTTGATGTATTCGAAGTGTTATGTTTTCTTCGTTTTTAAAATTGAAAATCGTGTTCAAAATTATCTTCGTCTGGACTTCCGGGCTGGAACCGCGTCACTGGTATAATTGCCGACGTTTCGTACCCACTCGTATGGGACGTCTTCATGGCTCAACTGGCTGGACCACAACTGCAGACGTCTACGTACCAGATTGTGTTCAAAATGTTTTTTTTTCTCGAAAATAAGTACTTCTAGTTTAATTTTTTTACCAGTCCGTCGCAGTTTAAAAAAAGTAAAAGAACGTTTTTGTAACGTAGCTAGAAATACTTAAGTTTCGTCCAATTAAAACTTCTATAAGGAGTGAAGAAACTGTTGAGGGTGGTTACATTAACATTGTACGTTTACAATTGAATTCCTTTTACCCGAAACACATTACAGAATATATACTTATATTATTTTTCTATCTAGGGTAACAAGACCATTAGCGATTGGAAGACTGATTTCCTATTTCGAAAAAAATTCCGCAATGCCCAAAAACGAGGCTTTCATATACGCCGCCGCCGTGATTGGAATAACTATCATTCAAACCATATACAATCACGGGTACATGCTTTATCTACAACAGATGGCGCAAAAAATCAGAATCGGTGTGTGCTCCTTAATCTATAGAAAAGCTCTGAAACTCAGCACGTCTTCGCTTATTGACGTTACCAATGGAAAAATCGTTACCTTGATGACGAAAGACGTCAGTTTATTTGACTCATCTATTGTCCTGGCTCATGATCTATGGATTGGAATTATTCAAGTTATTATCATGACCTACGTGATGTATCGAGAAATTGGAGTATCTGCAGTATTCGGTGTAGGATTTTTAGTACTACTGGTTCCGTTCCAATGTAAGTATTGTGATTATTGTAAAGTACATTTTAACGGAGACTGTGGTTAGTTGAATTAATCAAAAAGGTATATAAAAGACTTTTACGCAATAACGTTCTTGTTCTGCACACGCATTTCGACAACTAAATGGTCAATAATCATCAGGCCTCCCTCTCTCGTCCACTGTATTGAACGACAAAGCGACAAAAGTTTTCGCAAAGCAGTAGACCGAGAAATGCCTCCCCAGAACATACATCCACCTGGTTAGTACATCGAGAAGTGTCTCCCAAGAACACACTCAAAAACATTTGTCTTTCATCGAAACTATCCACTTGGTTTTTCCACCATCTCGACGATCCAACTCATCGTTTTAACATCTGCACCAAGTATTTAGAGAAAAGCGGGTAGAATGTATTGGAATATCTATCCCTCAGTTCACTTCTCACACAATACAATTGTGCTGTTCCCGCATGCGAAAAACCGGAAGTTGAAAAATACAGTAAATCGTTGAGATAACTTGCAAAGCCTAACCATAAAATCGTGTTCTTCAAAAACCCATATCTATAAATCAAAACGATAATTTCCTTCGGAAATATACCAGAAACGACGTTGGGAATCTTCGAGAAGAGATTCGCAGAGTTCTGAAGTTTCGTTGTAGATCCTAAACGAAAACGGCGGCGAAATACAGTAGAGATTTCGAAAAATGTAAAAAAAAATGAAATTTGAACATCAAGTCGAGAGAAATTTGAAGGAATCCCCTGCTAACTTTGTGTATAAAAACAAGAACTCGGACTCCACTTTGGAATGCGCTTCACCATAAAGGGCGACACACAACGTCTTACTTCACTATCTCAGGTGTAACTGAATAAACTACACAATTGTGAAGCTGTTACTGGTCTCTTACAGCATCATTCTTCTCTGCCCTATCGGGTAAGGTTCACCTCACCCGATGGGAGCGCACTAGTACTTCCCAAGACCCACGCTTGTTCCAGCGGAGAATGGTAGAGAAAAAACTTGACGTTATAGAAGAAAACTGACTACAGTTTTGAAATCAGCATGTCTATTTAACTTTAAAACAGCTGAAAAATCCAACTCAATAGAAATTGTGTTAAAAATTATTCCCGTGTTATTATTATTATTAATACTGTCATTGTTAAACCCAACAGCTGGCAATAACAACTAGAGGAGTGGCGGGCGAGCCCAAAGTGAATATCAAGTTTCTGGGCCTGCTGATTGCGAGCAACCTGACTTGGGAGTGCCACATTGATAACTTGTGTCGCAATTTGGCATCAGCAATATATTCAATACGAAGAGTGAAACTGGTGGCTACATCCGAGGCGGCTAGGACTGTGTACTATGCAAATTTTTAGGGCAGGGTTTTGTATGGCCTATTGATGTGGGGAGCGTCTGGCGCGGCTGATGCGGTTTTCAGGATGCAAAAGAGTGCAGTCAGGGCCCTTAGTGGTGTATCCAGTACCACGAGTTGTGTAAACTTATTCAGAAAACACAAAATACTGACCCTCCCATCCTTGTATATACTTGCTTGCCTGGAATTTGTTCATAAGTCGCCGGATAAGTTCTGCAAAAATGGTGATTTTCACAAATATGAAACACGAAACCAGAGCGGTTTGGTGATACCGTATCATCGCATTGGGAAAAGTCAGCTAAGTTCGAATTACGTGGCCGTGAAGATATACAATGCTTTGCCTTATAGGTTTAGGAACCTACCATGGATTAATCTCAAAATATTAATAAAAAAGGTGCTGATGGAGAACGTTTTTTATTCGGTAAATGACTACCTGAAGCATAAATTTTGACATTGCCCTTTCTGTGTTTTTATATTTTTATATTTTTTTTATATTTTAATTGGTACTCCGGTGTATTGTTTTGTATAGGTCTTGCGATTTTTAACGTGTTGTGAGCGCATTAATAGTGTTTTTTCATTTATCCATGATTGTTCCATGACGTGTATATGTACATATATATCAATAAATTATTATTATTATTATTATATTGGATTTCATTACAGTGTTGATTGGACGGCAAACCACTAAAACCAGACTGAAGACCGCCGCAAAAACTGACGAAAGGATTCGTTTAATACAAGAAGTACTCACAACCATACAAATAATAAAAACTTACGCTTGGGAAAATTACTTCAGTAAATTGGTCACCTATCTGCGAAAGTACATAGTTGAAATACTTCAATTACATCTTCATTTTCTCAGTTTCATTTCAGGAGCGAAATTGCAAAACTAAAAGTAATTTTCTACTTGAAGACGATCATGCTTTCAATCGGAAATATGAACAGCAGGATATCCTTCTTCATTTGCCTAATAACGTATTCGCTCTTCGGTAATAATATAACGGCTGAAAAAGCCTTCGTGATCTTGAGTTGTTACGGATCTTTGCGAACAGTTTTAACAGTAGCTGTTCCACTTGGTATTTCTCAAGTTGCGGATCTGTATTCTTCGATTAAAAGAATTAGAAATTTCTTACTGATCAAAGAAGTAACAGAAATACCCAGGGCATTACAAGGAATCGCTATCAAAATAGAAGCCAAGAATATATACGCGTCAATTGTAAAGAATAGAAATGTCCTTCAAGGTGTCAACTTGTATCTAGGTGCAGGATTGCACGGTTTGACCGGGCCAGTAGGCAGCGGTAAATCCAGTTTGTTACGACTTTTATTAGAAGACATCTCCTTGGTCGATGGGTATTTGAATGTTAATGGTGTGGTGTCGTACGTTTCACAAGAACCGTGGCTATTTCCGGGAACAATACGACAGAATATACTCTTCGGTTTACCTATGGAACCTGACAGATACGTAACAGTCTTAAAAGTCTGCGCGTTGCGCAGAGATCTGGAAACGTTTTCCAAAGGCGATAACACGTTGATCAACGACAAAGGCTTAAATCTGAGCAAAGGCCAATTATCGAGAATTAACTTGGCTAGGGCAATATACAAGAAAGCCGACATATACTTGTTAGATAGTCCGCTGGCTGCCTTAGATATGAACGTCGGCAAATACATTTTTACTACTTGTATTAAAAAGTTTTTGAAGGGAAAACTTGTTCTTTACGTAACCCAACAAGCGCAATATCTAAAAGAGGTCGATCAAGTTATCGTGATGCAAAATGGCAGAATTCACGAGACGGGAACTTTCGAAGAGTTAGAAAGAAGCGGCGTGAACTTAGGTTTTGAAAGTGAGATAGAGGCGCCGAAGGAAGAATTCGAAGAACATGAGTATTTTTACGACAGTGATCCAGAGGACGCACTGGAAGAAACGGAATTATTAACGAAGTCTCATAGCAGTCTGAACGAGAAAGCTACTAATTTATACAGCGAATTTAAAAAAGAAGGCGAAGTGGATTATAAAGTGTATAAAACGTATTTGAAGTATACTGGCGGATTTTTAAGAGTTGGCTTTTTAATTTTTCTGTACGCGATAGCACAATCAGGAGCTAGTTATTTCGACTATTACATCACTCAATGGTAAGTTTAATTTATATGATTTTAGCGCAATTTTACAGGATGTGAGACCCGGAATTAACAACAATTTCATTTCTATAGCGATTAGAATTAAATTTACCGTTGTTTTAGGAATATTTCAAATTAATCAGATTTTCTGCACTTTTACAAACTTGTTACGTTATTCTGGTTTGGGAAACTTGCGTTCTGATCGGGTCAGATGTATAATTAATAATAATATAATCTTTTGGCAATGTCGAGATTACTAATCCCCGTGACATTGTTGAAGTCTTCGCTGGGTTTTTCTCTGATGTTTTTCGACCGGGTACTGCTCACCCAAACACCAGATCCGATAACCTGTGCTTTAACACACTATACCTGACTCTGTTCACATTAAGTGAGGTTCGTCAGAGTATTAAGCGTTTCAAAATTTATTTGACGTCAGGTCACGATGGACTTCCAAGTTTCTTCATTAGAGATTGTGCCTCAATTTTGTGCTAGCGTCTTGCTGTCATCTTTAATTTGATCATGGCGACTTCGACTTTTCCCGATTTTTGGAAAACCACTAGGCTCGTTCCCGTTTAAAAAAAGGTGATAGATATTCTTTGCATAACTATCGACCAATTAGTATTCTTTCCAAGTGTAATAAGATATTTAATTATACATTTCATGGTAAACTTAATAACTGCTAGAAGCCCTTCATTTATCTCCAGCAGTAAGGTTTCATTGCTGGCACACAACAACAACAGGCAACAGATTGATGTCGTTTATACTGATTTCGCGAAGGCTTTTGATACATTTAACCACTCGCTCTTACCTTCTAGGTTGGGGTTCGGATTGTGTCAAAACATAATTAATCTAATAGCTTCTTATTTACACAATAGAAGTTGCTGTGTATCGTATAATGGGTTCTCATCAAATGTGTACATTGTATCTTCTGGCGTTCCACAGAGATCTATTTTGGGACCTTTACTATTCACAAAGGACGTCTTTCAACATCTGACTTGTAGATAATTTTGATGGAGCCTGTGGTTGATTAACTTAATCACCGAAGGTTGATATATAACTCCTTTTCACATTAATTTTCGTGTTCTGTATACGTATTTCGAGAACAAAGTTGTCATCATTAGCACCCGTACGAAAACAAATTCCGCACACGATCTGTACCGTTGAAAGACAAAACGCACACTCAATAAATCCAGGATTCATCACCACTAACATTGTACACGTTTTTTGAGTGTTGACAAGCGGCTTTGAGGCGATCTAGAATTTTTTGACACCAATTCTCTCTAGCTGTTTTCTGTTCTTCGGTCAACAGATGCGGTATCCAACAGGAAACTAATTTTCTTGCATACGATTCTTTATGCAAACTTTTTTGGATTGAGGTCTTTGAAATCCCCAATAATGCTTTAATTTGGTGATGTCACATGTCAATCTTCGTTGATAATCTTGCGCACAACGTCAACGTTTTCCTGAGTGATTGCCGTTTTTGGCGAACCTGCTCATGAATCGTCGCTAAGACGTTCACGTTTGAATTCTTCACACCAACGAGAAATTGTAGACTGATGCGATGCTTCATTGCCGGAAACAGAAACCAGCTCGGTGAGGCATTCTTGTTGAGATAATTGTTTTCGAAAATTATAAAAAATTATTCCGCGAAAGTGTTCTCGGTTTAATTCCATTTTTCAATTAACTTGTCAACTTTGGCAGTTCGTTGTTACTACAACGCTACACGTATCGCACTGAAACTTTGGATCTAAGTTAGTTAAAGGTGAAGGTTAATTTTTAGTATTGACATTTGATTAGTGACGTCCTCTATGTCACACTACACAAACCTTAAAAGACGTCGCACGTATACCTATTCTCTCATTGCTCTAGAGATGTACTACACTGATTTGCCGATATGATTTGGCACCTGTAATCCTTATGAGTCATTTGAAATAGATGCTCATTTGTATACCTTGTATACTTTGCTACCATATTTATTTTGTACCACAACTAGTGAGTTTATACACTTTAAGATTTTCAATTTGATCTCTTTGTTAACACCAATGTAACTTTCAAATTAAACATTAGAAATTAAACAAATTCCATGTTACCAAGAAGATTAACATTGGATAATGCTAATTTTCCACGATAGAGGGTGTTAGTAGTCTCACTTCCTATCAATTATTTATTTTCAGGATCGACATAGAAAATCGCATAACAAAGATATTGGTTGGAGATGGTAAAAATTATACTCTAACACCGCTGGAGAATTCAAGTCTAATCTATAATAGTTCATTAGCTGAAGATTTACATAATTTATCCAATCATAAATCACTAGTGCCGTTAATATATACAATAATTCTTTTGGTAACTGGTGGCACAGTGCTTGGAAAATCCTTCCTATTTTTCTCGTTGTCTAGCTACTCTTCGAAGAAGATCCATTACGATTGCTTTACGAACCTTATCAAAGCTCCGATGGAATTCTTCGACACGCACCTTACAGGAAATATCCTCAATAGATTTTCCAAGGATTTCGCAACAGTAGATGAATACATTCCGTACATCATTTATGAATGCTTAAGGGTATGTGACAGTTCGCAAAAGTATACCAGTTGATATGTAATTTCTTTCAGATATTCTTCATAATATTGGGAACTTTAGTCCTAATAATTAAAGTCAATATATTCTTCCTCTTGATTTCTTTTGCATTCGGTGCCATATTGGCAATAGTAAGATACTATTACCTACCAACTAGTAGGAGCTTGAAACGCCTGGATGGAATTAGTAAGTAATCGTGTACCTTTCGAAAAGTAACTGTCGATACTTTAACAAAATTTTTTAGCTAGAAGTCCAGTTATTGGCCACCTAAATGCATCTTTAGAAGGGATATTGACCATAAGAGCTAGTGATGCGCAAGGCGTTTTGGTTTCGCAATTCGACAATCACCAAGATCTGCACAGTTCAAGTGCATACATGTACTTAACGACAAACAGAGCTTTTGGATTTTACTTGGACATGCTGTGCGGCTTGTA
This sequence comes from Dermolepida albohirtum, assembly GCA_031893035.1. Taxonomy (NCBI): domain Eukaryota; kingdom Metazoa; phylum Arthropoda; class Insecta; order Coleoptera; family Scarabaeidae; genus Dermolepida; species Dermolepida albohirtum. Next base: position 161,362 of record JAVIWB010000954.1, on the reverse strand, counting down.
TATTAGCTTTATAATTCTAACTTTCATATTTTTTGATACAGGTAAGCAATTTCAACTATTGTACCACACTCTGTCTCGAGACTAACTGGAATTAAGTGTATCTTAACAAAATCAGTGGCGCCATCTGGTGGTAAATTTATTTGTAAAGTCAACCTTCACATTGGACTGTATAGAAACCAATTTCGTTTTTTCTCCCAAGAATTACTTGTATTTCTAATCAGCCAGATTTCAAAGCCTACTGCTATTGTACAGGGTGTTTCAAGAATATATGTATTTCGAATGCATATATATGAAATATGAAACTTTACACACATATTTACGAACCTCTCAAGTTCAAATTACGGATGTTCAATTTGTCCTCCATCAGCAACACGAACAATATCACATCGATACTCAAATTCCTCCCATACTCGGGCAAGCATGTCCTTCGTCACTGATGGCAGTACGGATCCGGTTCTTCAACTCTTCCAGGTTCTGTGGGAGTGGTGGTACACAAACGTTGTCTTTAACGAAACCCCACAGGAAGAAGTCACAGGGTGTCAAATCCGTTGACAGTGGAACCCAGCTGAGACATGCTAAGTCGCCGGTAGAGTTTCATTCAGATATTCACGCACTTGGCGACTCCAGTGAGGAGGTGACCCGTCTTGTTGAAAAATTAACTTGTCTTCGTGCAGCCTCGGAAACAACTAGTTTTGTAACATAGCGAGATACTGCTGACCGTTAACAGTGTTTCCATCAAAGAATAATAGGCCGTAAACAGATGATCGGGATATCGGCCAAAATACATTGATTTTAGGCGAATCTCGTACATGTTCAATGGCTGCATGTGGGTTCTGTAGATCCCAAATTCGAGTATTGTGTTTTTTACCAGACTACTAACATGGAAAGTCCCTTCATCACTGAACACGATGCGTTGTGCGAAAGCGTTATCATTGTCAATAGTATCATGAATCTCGTTACAAAATGCCACACGTTTCCGCTTGTCATCAGGATGCAGAGCTTGTAACAACTGTAACTTGTACGGCTTCATAACCAACCGACGTCTCAAAATTCGCCGAATTATTGTTGCAGGCAGTTGTAACTCCCGATTGGCACGACGAGTTGATTTTGAGAGATTACGTAGGAAAGCAGTTTGAATTCGTGCAAAATTTTCTTCAGAAACACGAGGGCGGCCAGCACTCTTTTCTTTACATACACATCCCGCATCTACAAACTGTCGATACCATCTGCGGATATTCCACCCATTCGGAGGATAAATTTGGTAGCTCAACCTGAAACATCTTTGCACTGTAATCACGGAATTGCACTTCGCAAACTCGAGAACACAAAATGATTTCTGCTGCGGAGTAGCCATTTTAAACATATGACGGTTACCAAGAAAAACAGAAGACAACTGACATCTAGCAGTTATTAAATAAACTAGAGTATGTATTCGTTTCTCCAATAGCCGAGCGAAGGGGCAGCGATCGATAGTTTGGACAAAATAATACTTTGTAATACGTATATTCTTTTTGAAACACGATGTGTATTTTGACAGTTCACATTTCAAAATTTATTTAGAACCAAAAAGTTTTGGATTATTTGTTTGCCTTTTATTTAATGGAAAATGAAAAGAAACACTTGCGCACTATTTTGTTCAAACAACGGCACCTCGACAGTGCAAATATTTAAAATAAATATTTTTTACGATTTTTTAGAGTTTTTCTACTTAAATCAATCCAGATATTTTCGGGTCAGAGAATATATGATTTTCAAATCTAATTTTATACGATCTTTTATTAGAAAGTACAACAATGTTTCACGTTTCAATATTTTCTCTTTCAGAAGCCAAAGCTTCAGGAGTTGGACTTGCTATAACTCAAGCGATCGGTTTAACCGGTCTGTTGCAGTGGGGCATCCGTCAATGGGCCGAACTCGAAAACCAGATGACATCAATGGAGCGTATTCTAGAATACACTAATGTCAAACCAGAGAAAACAGGCGGGGAAATACCAGATCATTGGCCCAGTAAAGGAAAAATCGAATACACAGATGTCTACCTAAGATATCCCAAAACCCAAGAAGTCGTTTTAAAGGGGGTGACATTCACTATAAATCCTGGCGAAAAAATTTGTATAATTGGTAGAACTGGTGCCGGAAAAACTTCGATTATATCGTCTCTTTATCGTTTGTATCCCATAGAATCTGGATTTATATTAGTAGACGGAAAGGATATAAATGACATAGCTCTTCCTGCAATTCGATCAAACGTATCTATAATTCCACAGAATCCAATCCTATTTTCGGGCACTCTGAGAAGCAATCTGGACCCGGACGCTGAATTTTCAGACGAAGTACTTTGGAAAACATTAGAACTGATCGATATGAAAGACACCATATCTAGAATGGAATTCCAACTTGAATGTGCTATTAGCGAGGGCGGATCTAATTTTAGTGTAGGCGAAAGGCAGAAGCTATGCTTGGCCAGAGCCCTTTTACGCAGAAACAAAATCATAATCTTGGACGAACCCACTGCGAACGTAGATTCCAAGACTGACTTTAACATGCAGGAGACCATCAAATCCCAGTTCGCCGATTGCACGATACTGACAATTGCACATCGTGTAAGTTCCGTGTTTAATTCTGATAAGGTGTTGGTCGTTGATGATGGTACCATAGCGGAATTTGACGATCCCAACATACTTAGAGAGAAGAAAGAATCTTTGTTCTATCAGTTGATTTCCATGGGCGACTGGGAAAGTAGTTGATTGTAGGGAATAAAAGATGTCGAAATTTATTTTTATACTTTCAAATACATGTACACATATTGTTAAGGCCAAAATAAATCATTTTTTATCAGGATTTGGTGTAAGCGTTTTTATGGAATGAATGTGCGAAGTAATATTATAATAAGGTTAAGTGCAATATGCTGATTTGATCGAATAATATTCTCTTCGATATTTTTATGTAGTGTACAGCGTTTTCGTAAAGTATTTTTGGAATTTTAAAAATTAAAAGTAAGTTTGTTCGAATTCACGCGTTCTGTGTATGAATGAAGCATGGTATTACGGAAAGAAGTTACTCTGTGTCTTCGTCACTGCTACCCTCACTAGAAAATGCATTCCATATTGCTTCAAGTTCTGCTGTTAATTTATTTGAATTTTTAAATTTACCGTTCGCCATCTGACGTTGAAATTTCCACTTAAAGCATCCGATTTGAAAACGGCAAGAAAAACCAGAAAACGCAATGCTTATTTTATATGGTACCAAGTACGATACACGTATGCTTCGCTCTCTTCCTAAGTTCACGCTAAAGCTAGGACCGTAATATTATACAAGACTCAGATTTGAGTCGCGCGCACATTGTGGCGCATGGACATGTCCCGGATAAGAGTCATGGGCAGCGAAAGTGTTAATACACTACGCCTAAATTAGCAGTGATCCTTTGTAACATTATTGAAAAGTGTATACCGGGTGTACCGAAAAGTCATTAGTTATCAGTTTTTCTAACAAATGTCGTTGACTTAAATATGCAATGTTATCACTTGGCACACATGTCATTTTATTCTACTGACATGAAGCTTCAAAGCCATACATGTTATATTTTGCGAACGTAATACTGTCATAGATTTATACCTCTTTGAAAATGACGAGTTTTGTGTCTAAAAAAGTGCATTAGCGGCACGGCACGCATTACTTTTCTTATTTACTCAAAAGAAAAAAGCCGCTGAAAGTCATCATTTGCTGGTAGAAACTTACAGTGAGTATAAAAAAATGCGAGGAGTGATTTCGACAATTCAAATATCGTGATTTCGATGCGCAAGACGAAGAACTTTCTAATAGACCGAAAAAGTTTGAAGACGTGAAACTGCAAGAGTAATTGGGTGAAGACCCAACCCAAACTCAAAAACAATTGGCAAAAGCGTTAAATGTGCTCCAAGAAACGACTAAGGACTGATTACAAACAATGGAAAAAATCCAAAGAATGGGAAAATGGGTGCCACATCAATTGAATGACAGGCAAATGGAAAATCGAAAAATCGTTTGTGAAATGCTGATTTAAAGGTATGATCGAAAGTATTTCTGCATCGAATAGTGATAGGTGATTAAAAATGGGTATATTCTGAAAACCCTAAGCGCAAAAAATCATTGTTATCACCTGGCAAAGCCAGCTCATCGACTCCAAGGCCAAATCGTTTTGGTCGCAAGACAATGCTCTGTGTTTGGTGGAACCAGAGTGGTGTGGTGTATTACGAACTGTTAAAACCTGCTGAAACAGTTAATATTGATCTCTATCGACAACAATTTATCAATTTGAACCATGAGTTTATAGAAAAACGTCCAGAATGGGCCGTCGCATCCTTTAAAACCAGTAAAGGAAGTGTTGAAAGTACTTGGATGGGAGATAACATTGCGCCCGCCGTACTCTCCTGACTGTGCGCCGTCCGGGCATCAATTTCGAAGAAGTTAGAAAATGGCTCGATGAATGATTTGCTCAAAGGATAAACAGTTTTTTTGGAACAGGATCCATGAATTTGCCTGAAAGATGGGCAAGATATGTAGAATCAAATGACCAATACTTTGAATAAATAATTTTTTCCACTATCTTGCAAATTATGTAGTTTTTTTTACGAAAAATCGGTAACGACTTTTCGATACATCTGGTACTACAATAGAAATGTTCTTAGAACAACAATAATCTTAGAACAACATTAACCTTTCAAGAGAAGTACTTATTGTCAGCACAGATTTGAACACTAATTCACCAAAAACTCCCAAGAAAAATAATAAAAAAAATTAAAAATATTAGTACCTAGGATGCATTATTTAATTTCATAATTTCCAGATCGTCCTGGATAATATTTTATAAACCGAACTGTTTGTTACTTCCCAAAACAGAGAGATTTTTATAATGTATATTTGTCTCTGATGCATCAGTAACAAGAAACTATTTCCTCTTGTTTCAACTATCCGAGAATACCCTGTAGATCACGTGATTTTCATAGATAATTTTAGAGAACGAATAATAAATTCAAAGTAAAATGACTAACAGAAATTTTTGTCAAATATTTAAAATAAAAAAAAAATTATCAAAATTTACAGGCTTGAAAATGTTTATATTACAGCTAACGAATTTTCTTGATATTGAACACGATTTAACAAGCAATTTTTAATCAAATTTAATGTGTATTAAGACTTTGCTAAATACTAGAACAAATACGATGTCATAAACAAACTACCATTTCAACATTTTAAACTCTAAACTTGTGTATATTGTAACGCACATACGCATTTTTATTTAACAACGTTAGAATGCTAAAACGAACAAAATTAATGTAAATGTTAGTGGTTATAATCTCAGATAATGTACCTAAATAATACATAAATACGTAAATGTTGTTATTATTATTAGTAAATGATGGAATGTCTATTTTAAGAGACAACGTAGGTAACGTGAAAAGGACATAACGAAAAGAATAATCATACAAAATGTATGCATGTATGTAATTATGCATTTAAGATGCGAATGGTACACAAGTAATACGTTGCATTGTTTTTTATATCTGAAAATTATGTGCATATTTTTATGGTCAATCAAAAAATAAAAGCATGCCATGTACGGGAATTTATGCAAACAATTTTCGAGAATGTAAATTACGTATAATCACCAACAGTTTTATGTTATATTGTTTAGTTATAACGGGTCTTTTATTAAGCGTTTCCTATCTTTAGATTTAAATAAAACAAAGTCTGTGCGAAATATCATCGACATTTCTCATTGGTTTGAAAGTCCTATCGATGACATGTATGGAATATAAGATCTTGCAAATGTCCGCTGCGGCTTTACTGGGTGGCGCGCATCTGATACGTCCAATTTTCCATGACTCTGGTCCATAAATCAGGTTAATTTTGATCGATAGCATTGATTCGAAATTTTCCAAAAGTTGTACTAAATTAAAAAACGCTCATGTGCTGATATTTTTGAAGATTCTAAAACGCTTAATACTGAGATAACAAGTAACTTAAAAAGCCATAGTCATTGCAAAAAATTGACATACGTATAAACTTGTTATCTCCAAATGTGGAATGATTTCGCTGTATATAATTGAAAATTTACATTTTGCAAGTTCAGCTCAGTTACTCTACATATTAGGAAGGTCAAGTTCGAAACTTTTTATTTTTGACGAAAATCTAATTTTTTCAAATACTTGCAAAAATTGGAATTTTTGAAAAATCATTGTATATTGATAAACGTTCGTGTATTGGCATTTCCGGAGGCCCTAAAAACGATTCTGAACTCAACATTTATCCAGTTATTCTAGTTTAATAAGAAAGCTTGAAAAACCATGACAAAACGTGAACTTTTAAATGTACATATAAATGGATTCATTATTTTCAGAGTTTGAACGATTTCGCCATAAAAAGATGTGAGTTTGTATTCTGTTACCTCTGAACTATTCTTATATGTACTATAAGAGACTAAATTCAAAACTTTTTATTTTGACAAAAATCCCATTTTTTTCAAAGGGGTATACTCGCAAAAATTGGTATTTTTGAAAAGTCATTGTATGTTAATAAATGCTTGTGTGTTGGTATTTCCGAAGGCCCTAAAAATGATTCTGAAGTCAGAATTTATTTACTTATTTTGGCTTAATAAAAAAAAATCAAAAAACCATGTGAAAACATGAACTTTCGAATGTGTAAATGAATTGATTATTTTCAGAGTTTGAATGAAATCGTCATAAAAAGATGTGTATTGTTAGTTGAGAACTAGTCTTCTATGTACTATGAAAGACTAAATTCAAAGTTTTTTATTTTGACAAAAATCTCATTTTTTCCAAAGGGGTATACTCGCAACAATTGTCATTTTCCAAATATTATCCTAAAGCAACAAATGTTCGTGTGTTGGCATTTTTGAAGGTCCTAAAAACGATTTTGAAGTCAACGTTTATCTAACCCTTTTAACTTAATCCCGATGGAAGAAAAAACTTGAAAAGTCATAAAATCGTAGCAAAGAAATGACATATACACATGTAAAAACTTGTTATATTTGTAAGTTTCGCATAATTTTGCCATGACTAATAGAAAATTCGCGTTTTGCAAGTCTAGGACGATTGCACTAGATGTTACGAAGGTTAAATTCAAAACTTTATATTTTGATGAAAATTTTAATTTTTCCAAAGGGGCAACAATTGACATTTTCCAAAGGTTATCCAAAATTAACAAGTGCTCCTATATTGGTATTTATGAAGGTCCTCAAAACGATTTGGAAGTCGAAATTTATCTAACTCTTTTGGCTTAATCCTGATATAACAATAAAATTGATTTATATCTATAAGCTTGTTATCTCTAAGTGTTGAATGGTTTCAGTATGAATAATAGAAAATTCGCACTTTGCATCAGGACTATTTTACATATTACGAAGTTTAAATTCAAAACTTTTTATTTTGACGAAAATTTTAATTTGTTTCAAAAGTGAAATAATTAACATTTTCCCAAAATTATCCTAATACGACATATCTCGTGAAAATTACAATTCGTCGACGAGATGCGAAATTGATGAGTTCTTAGATAGGCGAAACGCGTCTCAATCAAGATCTCATCCACAGTAAAGTTGTTCTTTATTCAGCAATCAAGGCGTGTTTTATAATTTGTGCCTTTACGTACAGTAACAGCATTGCTATTCATTTTACGAACCAAATTTCCTTCATTTTGATAGTTTTATTTCTATTCGAAAGATGGAAGTACAGTTTCTGTTAACTATCTCGACGTATCGTCCCGACGTGAGAAGAACAATTCGTCGACGGGGTCTGAGATTGACTGATGAGTCCTTGGATAACGAAACGCGTCTCAATCAAGATCTGTTTTTCACTACCTCGAGATGTCGTGTCAATGTGAAAAGAACAATTCGTCGACAAGGTCCGAGAATGACTGATGACTCCATGAATAAACGAAATGCGTTTCAATCAACATCTCGTCCACAATAGTTATTTTTTATTTAGCTATCAAGGCATCTGACACGTGTTTTAAAATTTTTCATTTCTACAATAGAGTTATTCTTTATTCAATTACAAATTTTATTATTGCAGTTTGCATAATACACATTTCAAATACATATATTTTAATGATGTTAACCTTTCATTCATTTATCTATTTTAATTCATTAGGAATGCATAAAAACAAGTAAATTTATTGTTCTGTACAACATAATTCATTGTAATTTATTTATAGCAACTATTAAGAACAATAAGTATGTATTAATAACAATATTATGCCCATAAATTCATAACAAAACCAAGATAAAAATGAGATACAACAATATTTCTTCATGTGCTGATTTTCACTATTTTACAGTAAATATATAATCTCGTTCACGATCGGTGGTAATACTTAGAATCGATATATGCTTTTTGAAGTAGGTAAGTACATTTTATATTTTTAATTTTCGAAGGTTCTTTGAAGGTTTCTCCTTTATTTAAAAGAATAAATAACAAATCAAAAATATTATCCAAAGATATTTACTATTTATAACAAATATTTTGTATGATCCCATACATTGTTTGTTTCTTACCTTTTTGATTTGATTTTTCATTTTGTAAGAAGTTCAAATAGTATACAGGTTGGTAGAAAAGTTTTGAAGGCAACACCTATTAAGCAGTAAAGGAATCATTCATACGACATTTTAATATTTCATGTGTCATATGAACACACTAAAAATTTTATCTCGATCTGTCAATTCATTCATTGTTAGCAATCCATTTGAATTAGACGTGTCGGTGTATTTTTTAACAATGGAAAAAACCGAATATCGCGCTGTGATAAAATTCTTTGTTTTGGAAGCTTTATCAGGAACAGAGATTCATAGAAAAATGGTGAACGTGTTAAAGGAATGTTCTCCTTCATTTTCAACAGTACATCGATGGGTTTTAGAGTTTAAACGTGGTCGTACATGCGTTGAAGATGAATCACGTAGTGGACGACCAAAAACTGCAACAACAGTAGAAATCATTGAGCAAGTACATAATATGGTTAGTGAAGATCCGAATTTGACTAAGCGTGAAATTGCTAATACGATGAGCATCTCAGACGAACGAGTACTCCATATTTTACATGAAGAATTACATATGAAAAAGCTGTTTGGAAAGTTAGTGCCGCATTCGTTAACAATTCAACAAAAACTGGATCGAAAACAAATTTCTCAGCGTAACTTGGTTTCAAGCGGAATAAAACCAATTTCTTGCATCGTTTTATAACTATGGATGAGACTTGGATCTACCACCATGATCCTAAATTGAAACAAGAACAATTACAGTGGACTACGGTTGGTTGTTCAACTCCAAAAGAGGTGAGGTCAGGACGATCGACAAAAAAGGTTATGGCATCAGTGTTTTGGGATGCAAAAGGAATTTTATTGATTGATTATCTTGAAAGAAGTAAAACAATTAACTCAGAGTATTATTGTAACCTTTTAGATCCACTAGATGCAAAAATTCGTGAAAAAAGACCTGGTTTAGCGAAAAAAAAATAATTTTTCATCAAGACAATGCGCCATCACACAAAAGTGTTTTGACGATGGCTAAATTGAATGAATTAAAGTACGAATTGCTTGAACAACCACCGTATTCACCAGAATGGGCTCCGAGTGATTGCTACCTCTTCAGAAACTTGAAACAATTCGTTCGTGGAAAGCGTTTTTCATCGAATGAAGAAGCTATTTCAGCCCTGGCACAGTATTTTGCAGAGCATCCAGAAAATCATTACAGAGATGGTATAAAATTATTGGAGGATCATTAGAATGAATGTATTGAAGTTGAGGGAGATTACATTGAATAAAAAAACTAATATCATTTAAAAATTCACATTGTTTCATTTTTGCTTTCAAAACTTTTCCACCAACCTGTAGAAATTAAATTGCAAAGTTATACGCTAAATTCCCGAACGGTAAGATAATTAAACGTAATTTTTTTTCGGCGATTCAATCAGTTGAACGGCCAAAAAAGTATTTTTATGAGTTCATCAAAGAAGTCAATCAAACGTATTGAATAAATTGTAATCAACGGACTTGTGAAGTAATAAAACTCGAAAAAGAACAATTCATATTGATCATAAACGGTAAATCGTTTTTACAATAGGTGCGGAACCAGTATTGCGAGTTTAATGAATAAAAGCATAGAGGCTTGATGTATTTTTCTTGTTTGCCAGAATAATTGAAAATTTACTTTCTTAGGATTGACTGTTTGTACTGCATAGATTTGTCGCAATACAAACATTAAGCGCGTGGGTATTTAAAGTTATTTGTTCTTTGTAATTTTAGACTAATTGATAATGCACATAGTATTGGACTTCTATTCAGACAGCAAATACACTTAAAAGAACTATAGAATATATTAAAATGTTTACGATTGATGTACGCGATTTTTGGGAATCCACTATTCACAATAATTCTTTTTTTCATCCGATATTTGCTTACAGATTGTAAGCTTCCTCAGGGTCTATATACATAAACCATTTTCACATTCATAATTTTAGATTTAGACATGGTTTTTAAAGTTTCACATTCTTTCAAAATTAAACTAGAGTTATAAGATAAGTTTTGATTTCAAAATCGTTTTTGGGACCTTGGATAATGTCAACAAACGAATTAGTTTACAATAAGTTTCCGAAAATACAAATTTTTGTGAGTATAGCCCTTCGAAAAATTCGCATTTTAAACAAAATAATTTTGAATTTAGTCTTCCGGGTACATGAAGCCATAGTTCCAAACGGACAGAATACAAGAATACGCTTTTTTGTAGGAAAAAGGAACGAAATCGTATTTTTCTGGCCGATTGAATCTTATATGCGCAAAATGTTCTTTATACCGGAAGATATGAATTTCTATTTTAATATTATTCAGGATTCAAGTGTTAGGAATAATCTTAAAATTGATTTTTTCCGAAAATATAATAATGTCAATAGATTCTCACGGCAGATTTAAATCATAGAATGCAAAAAATTGCTTCGTCATAAAAATAAGATCGAACCAGAGAAAATAAAGGAATATCTGCGATTAACAAACTATAGTTTGTTTTTCTCAAAACTGTTCAATTCGAAGGTAAGTTTTATGAACAAAAACAGGAAACTGCAATACACAATTATCTTTCTCCATTATAGCGGACCTATTTATGAGTAATTTTGAAGTCGAGTTAAAACATAAGGCTAAATATTTTCCAAGAATTCGGATTAGGTATGTAGATAATTTTCGCGGTTTTCAATACACATAAATGCAAATTGGAAGATTTGGTCAAGCAATTAAATCCAAAATTTTTTTTTTCAAAAAGGAAACAATGACGCGTTGCCTTTTTTGGACACCCTAGTTATTAGAAGTAATCATAAAATAGAAATTGATATTTCCCGAAAAGAAACTAATGTCAATAGATTCATCACGGCGGGCTCAAATCATAGCATGCAACAAAAAATGACTTCATTCAGTTTCCTTATCAATTGTTAGCTTAATTTCCCACTAACAAAAGTAAAATACGAAAAAGAATTTAACTTCATTAAGAATATCGCAAGATACAATGGTTTTGATTCGGAAATAACACAAGCCAACACACATTTTGGTGCCTGCGATTTTTTAACTGTTCCTGGGTAATTTTTGGATGCAGAATGTAAAAAAGTTCTCAGATTTGGTCTATCAGATCTAGTTTTTGAGATTTTTTAAAAAAATTGTGTATATATTTTATGTTATAACTGTTATAATATATAATATTACTATTGACAGTTAAAAAAACAAAGACACATGGATTTAAGTATTTATTGCAAAAACTTAATTTACATAATTACATTAGTCACTAATCACATAAAAATTTTCTTTTATACGATTTTCTAGAATGGAGTTTACTAGGGCAGTCTCGCTGAAGGCTCCAGCAGTAGTCCGCCATCATGTGGCTATCCCATCGTCCTTGATAACGATCTTCCATAGTTTTAATATCCTGATGGAATCTTTCCCCCTGTTCTTCACTACAATCACCTAAGTTTTCTGGAAAACGATCTAGGTGGCTGTGGAGGTAGTGAACTTTTATACTCATGTTACAGCCGAGAATATTAAAATTTGAAAGCATAGTTTCCACTAATTCTACGTAATTCTCTGCTTTATGATTGCCAAGAAAATTTTGTACTACTTGAACAAATGAACACCAAGCGTTAGATTCAGTCTCGTTCATTGATGTGGTGAATTGTGGATCTTTAACAAGTTGCCTTATTCGAGGACCATCAAATATACCAGAAGTAAGATTTTTTCTCTTGCAACCAAAGGTTCGTTGATCACGTTTTGTTTTGAGTAGTTCCTAGTATAGGAACATTGGGTCAGGAACAATTCCAGGTCTCCATTTGGCTAATTACATTCTGAGAAATTTCTATTTTGACGATTAACTACATATTTATCTCTTTATTTGTTGTCCTTTATCAGAAAAAAATATCAATTAATCTGTAACCTGTATCTCAAAAACTAGAGCTGATAGAAAAAATCTGGTGGCATTTTTGAAATCAGCACATTAAAAACATCTAAAATCAGATGTTAGATTTCCGGCACCAAATTTTTTTTTCATTTTGTTACCCTGTGTAATCAATGGATTAATTAGGAAGGCTAACATTAGAAAGACAATCCGGGATACAACATTACTGTCACCTCGAAGCAATCGAGACAAACAATTTACATGTTTACCTTTTCACCGTTTGACGAAAAATTTGAATAGTGTTTTTAAAGGCCATGTGTTGAACACTGACTTGATGCTAACCATAATTCATCTCTCTTTGACCTCTTATACGATGAACAACGTAGGGCTCAATAAACGCACGCAGGTACCTTTCTTTTAGAATAGTTTAGGACAAGAATACAATTTTTGTTAAAATTATGTGAAACGAATATACAGTTTGCGTTTTGGCTTTCGACGGTACAGATCGTGTACGGTATTTGTTTCGTGCAAGCTTTTGCCGTTGCTTTCCAGGTGCGATACTGCGATTAATGGTTTGCTGATGATGACAACTTACTTGTCGAAATACGTATACAGAATACGAAAATTAATGTAGGAAAGTGTTACACGTCAACCTTAAGTGATTAAAGGGAGATAAATTTTAATTTTAAAGTCGTTTTTGGGACCTTCGATAGTGTCAACAGACGAACATTTATTAATGTACTATAACTTCCCGAAAATATAAATTTTTGCGAGTATATCTCTTTGAAGAACTTCACATTTTAGGCAAAATAAAAGATTTTGAATTTAGCCTTCCGGACACGTGAAGCAATAGTTCTGAACTGACAGAATACAAGAATACACTTTCTTGTAGCAAAATCAAATGGAGTTTAAAGATAACCTATTTTTACATTCAAAAGTTTACATTTCGACATGTTTCTTAAAGATTCACATTCTCTCAAAATTAAACTAAAGCGGTAAGATAAGTATTTATTTCAAAATCGTTTTTGGGACCTTCAATAGTGTCAGCAGACGAACATTTGTTAATGCACGCAAAGTCCGTACTAAAGTTACACTTCGAGAGCCACACTGTGATTATCTGCTGATGATGACAACTTAGTTGTCGAAATACGTATACAAAAAACGAAAATTAATGTGGAAAGAGGCTATTTTAACCTTAATTGATTAATTTAATCATCCACACTCTCCATTAAACCTTACCTACATTTCTAAGTTCATAAAATGAATCCGCTTAATGCAGTATTTCGACATTTTAATGGGTTCAGTCACATCTGTAAGTCAAGGTACTGATAGTTTAGTGAACCTGAATTTTTTTAACGGTGCATGAAAATTAACTAAATTCAATAATTCATTTGTTTAGAGACTGGTGGATATCTTTCATGTCAAACAATAAAAATTGTTAATTCTTAAAACTTATTAATTCTGAGAAATTAAAATGTAATCAATATATTTCAAATAAACATTTGTTTTGCAATTTATTTTTCTACATTCATCTAATTAGGGGCTATTTCGACAGATAAACAATAATTTTCAGTCGAATTATCAAATTACGTATGTACATACATCAAATAGTAATTTCTAAAATCCCAATTCCAGTTCCAGCTGAAACTATGTAATTATATTTATCTATGTTTATATTAGTAGTATGTATATTACTTTAAATATTAGTAAAAGTACCAGAATTTCATCGATTTGCTTAAATTAGGGTCATTTTCCATAAAAATCCTCCTCGAAATTTATAATAGTTTTGAAATGACGTTCAAAATTTGATTTCTGCTTTTCCTAGATAGTAGCAATGATTTTTCAAACTGTCAATATAAAACTAAATCTAGAGGGACTTGCACGCGAAACCTTGAAAAATGTTATTGAGATCAAATTCAAATGTTTGCGAATGTGTATAGAACAAATTAGAACACTTTTTAAAACAATACACATCACATGCACATTTTAAAAACTGACATTCATTTAGTAATGTTATAAACAGGTTAATGCTTTGACTTATATATACGGTCACTCACAAAGAAATGTTCGTACGCCCCGTGCATGTTCGATATCACAAGATGTGAATATCCAGCTATGATAAAGTATATTTACTTCCATTTAACAACGTCGGAAAACTCTGAAAACCTCTAATAACAATACGAAAACTATTATTATTTACAACTAGAAAAGACCAAGATCGACCAAGATCCTATCCCGCACTAACCATTTCTATGGTCGCAAAATCCGTGAAACTATAGAGATCTTTAAGCACCCCAATAGCCTTAACCGCGATGATGGCTACCCCCTACATAACGCTTGGCAATCTTGCATCTCTAATCTACCCAACCGCAACCGTAACGCTCCATTGACCCGTGACCCACTATCCATATATAAACGCGTCCCCCATCGACTTACACTAGTTTCAGTGCAGTAGTTCAGCCCTGAAGATGTCCCATACAAATGGGTACGAAACGTCGGCAGATATACTAGTGACGCGGTTCCAGCCCGGAAACCCAGAAGCAGATAGCATGGACCACGACCGCGGAAGTCTACGTACCAAATTAACTAGAAAAGAATTTTCTAAATATTCTAACATCGAATGTTCACAAAAGCTTTCCCTCATTTTTATAAAATATTTCTCTACTGTGAACCATAAATTCAGAACGAATTTGGTAAATCTTCTTCATAATACGAAGGTTATTTTGTAAATAAAATCGATTTGTTATAATAGTAAGAAGAATATTGTAAATATCATTAAAACATATTTGTTTCCATATTCTACATGCTTTCACCTATTTTTCTACAAAATTTTCATATTTGTTCAAACATTTGTCATACCGTTCAACGAGTTATTGAATTCAGATGTCAAAGAACTTTGTCGCAAGTGAAGTAACCCAATCCATAACTGCAGTTTTCACTTCTTCGTCGTCATTGGACCATTGACTACCAAGGAATTGTTTTAAATACCCAAACAGGTGAAAATAATCCAGTTATTCCCATTTAAAAGATTTGATTAGACCTTATGTTTGTACGGAAAGATGTGGGCTTGTATTATAATGGAGAAATACACGCTCAAGTTTCCTCAAGGTCACATAATACGCTTTAGAATTAATTGATGTGTCTCTCATCATAAAATTCACCAACAAAATCACATTTCTGTTCAAAAATACAGTTGCTATGATGTTCCGAGCTGAAATTGTCAGTTTGACCTGCACTTTGGTTGGCGACGATGTGTGTTGCCTTTTAATTGACTCTCGCTTGGATTCAGGAATCCGGAAAGTCGGTGTAGATTGGATGTTTCACATGTGAGACATCCAACCCTGTAATACTGTAGTTTTCAATGGTGCTTCATCACCATATAAAGAATTCAGCTCGTCGATGCATTCTTGTTGACATAATCAGCACCGAAATTTATGAAAAATAATGGCATGAAAATGTTCGCGAGTTAATTCCATTTTTTCGCTGACAAAATTTTCAAGTTACTGTCAACAATAGAAATAGCGACCGGATAATAAAACTGTCAAGGTAAATATATAGTCAAAAATGACAAACTTCACGATGCAATCATCAAATGGGACGCAACACTAACAGTGTTGCCAGTTCACGAAATATTGTATAAACGGCTACCCTCGTACTTATTCCAAGGTTAGATTTAAAATGTCTAATTTTGATAATTTTTGCGAAAGAGTATACTCGAAAAAACGCGTATTTTGTCGTATCTTTCCGACTGATTTATTGATGGTTTAATACCATGTTGCCAAATCTACACTTTTTTAAGCAATTCGTACGACTTAACTGATAACAATACAAAAAAATTTCTTTTTTAAGACTGTCGACTTAGAATTAATCATATAATCGTCCTGCCCGACGATTATCCGGGAATATCTGGCCACCCTGTATACTTCGCATAATAAAACGATTTATTATAAACGTCAATTTTGAAATCGCATTATTGCCAAGAGACTATGTAAAATATATCCTTTATAGACGACAATTTACATCTATAATTGCGATGATGGCAGTACAGAACAGGAATTGCATATGCATTAGCACAGAAACCAAATTGTCTTTGATACATTAGCCTTAATAAGGAAACGGTCGTTGCAATTACATTTTCCAAACGTACACCATGACGTAAAGGATTAGATTAACTCCAATTATGTTTAATATTTCAGAAGTCTGAAACGTTTACGAAAATAGTAAATCCGCGTTCATATTTAGTTTGAATTTTTACGTGGTACGCGCGTGTAATACATTTTGTAAATCTATTAACGTACACACATATACACACACACACGTACATTTAACATAATTAATTGTATAATTATGTATTATGATAATTCTGTGATTATTTACGTAATGTTAAAGGTACATTGTTTCAACTGTTATTTTCGTATGTACTATTTGCTTAGGGAACGTGCTGACGTCGGCTTACTCATGAGTATGCAAGTACACGCTTAAGAAATCAGATTTACTTTTTATTTGAATTAATTAAGTTGGTTTTAATTAATTTTATTTGTTTTGAAGTTCAAATGGGTAGCTTTACTGAACTTGACGTTTTTTACGTGGTAAACAAACGGTAAAATTAACAATTGAGACATCTCTTATATCTAAGGAATTGTTCTTCTTTTAACATTGATTATATTACACGGGATAATGTGATATCAAGATGTTAGAAGACTTAAAGATAATATCACTTAATTGTAATAATTAATAATCAAATATTTTGTTTTATGGTGTGTGGTTGTGCTTTTGTTTAATTTTAAAATTGCGAGGACGATTCGACGAAGTGTGAAAATCGAAATAAATAAAACAAATGAGTTTTTGAGGAAATTATTTTCTAACGTATTTAAAACTTCATCCCACTTGAGGCTGAATTTGACGAACAGAAATATAAACTGTTCAACTATTTCTCGTGTGAGGCGTTGTCTTGATAAAGAGGGAACTCTTTCATGGATCGTTCGAGGTTCTTCTTCAAAAATAAATCAAACAAATGATTTATGGAAATTATTATTAAGGAAGTAACTTCATCCCACTTGGACGAAGGATGCTAAAGCACCACCTTCGTAAAGATTCCCAAAATACCCTACAATGATGTTAGTTCGAAATTCTTTCGATCGAAATTTCTCTCCAGCAAGGAAAAATTTTAGTTTGGAGGAATAAATCACTTGAGGTTTAGTTTGGCGAACAGAAAGAAAAATTGTTCAACTATTTCTCGAGCAATTTTATTCGTGTGAAGCGTTGTCTTGATGAAGAGGTAACCCTTTCATGAGTCGTTCCAGGTTCTTCTTCAGAAATCAATGAAACAAATGAGGAAATTATTCTTTTTGAACGTATTTCCAACTTCATCCCATGTGGATGAACAATGCTAAAGCACCACCTTTGTAAAGATTCCCAAAATACCCTACATTGACATTAGTTCGAAATTCTTTTGATCGACATTTCTTTGCAGCAAGGAAATGTTTGAACTTAGGGGAATAAATCACTTGAGGCTGAATTTGGTGAACAGATATGCAAATTGTTCACTATTTCTCGAGCAATTTTGCTTGTGTGAGGCGTTGTCTTAATGAAGAAGGAACTCTTCCGTGAGCCATTCCAAGTCATATTTCAAAAATGACTTCCTTCAATTTATTTGGTATAGTAGCACACTAGAACTGTAGTAATAGTTTGGACTTTGCAAAATAGTTCATGAAAATTATTCTCTTTGAATCTAAAAGAATCGTAGTTATTATCATAATGACCCATAGAAATGTTTTGCATTTCTTTGAAGGAAAACTACAATCATGTTCCATCAGTCGTAACAAATCTCCGAAAGAAGGTACTTAGTTCTTGTTAAATACTTTCAAATTATCCTTCGTTGTTCATAGTCTTTCACGTTTTGACCAACATTCAGAGTGTTTAAGAACATGCTTAATTCTACCTGCAAAATGTGATGTATCCATTCAGTCGATAAGTTCATGATCTTCTTGGTACCAATTCTTAGGTCGTTCAAAATAAACGAGAAAAGGAACTCAAAGGATTGAAGGTAATTTTGATGGAGCCTGTAGTTGATTAACTTAAGCACTGAACGTTGTGCGTTTTGGTTTTCGACGATACAGATCGTGTGCGGAATTTGTTTTTGTGCGGGTATTTTGCCGTAGATTTCCAGATGCGACACTATTTAATTATCTGCCGGTGGTGACAACGAAATACGTATACAGAATATGAAAATTAATGTGGAAAGAGGTCATATATCAACATTCAGTGATTAAGTTAATCAACCACAAGCTCCATCAAAATTACCATAAAGAAAAAAGCTGTTCACACTTAAAAACCGAGAATATCACCACAAACAACGACAAACCAGAATTCATAACGACGAAAATTAATGAGGAAAGGGATTATATATCAACCTTAGTGATTAAGTTAATCAACCACAGGCTCCATCAAAATTACCATCGAAAAAAGGCTATTCACACTTAAAAACCGAGAAAACAAAATAATGATTGTAAATTTAGAAAACACCCAGAATATCACCACAAACAACGACAAAGCAGAATTCGTGAATTCGAAAATTAATGTGGCAAGGGGTTACATATCAACCTTTATTGATTAAAAGGATTGAGATAAATATATTTCTGTATTTCTGTATCTAAAGTCTATCAAAATACTCAAATTTTCTTTTCGTGCAAAAGTTAAACAACTTTCCAATTAGAGAATCTTATACAACCTGCCACAGATAACAGTTCCAGCAGGAGGATCTCGCTTAATGGCGTTCGGATTGAAGAACATAATAGTGCAGCCATGTTCCATCGATCGTAACAAATCTTCCCAAAAAATGAACTTAGTTGTTATTAAATACCTTCAAATTATTGTTTATACGTTATTGACGAGAAGTCGACATTCGAAAACATTAAATTTGAATGGAGACTGTGGTTGATTGAATTAATCAAAAACAAATAAATGAAACCCATTTCTGATTCAATTTTTCGTGTTCTGCATGCATATTTCGGCAACTAAGTTGTCAGACTTAGCAATAATCAGTGTCTCACCTGGCTACACGATCAAATTCGCAGAGAATCATTCTGCACAAACACCAAATACACACATTTATTTCATACAGTTTTCTAGACTTAAACTAAAGTACAACCTTCTTCCACTTATGAACTCTTTTCTTTAACGGTCATCTTTTTTAGGGAATTAAAGAGGAAATAATATGTTATGGGACTCTCGTCTGTGTTTAACACATGGTTTATGTTCTTTGTAATGAACATGCTGTCATAGCTATCTAATTCATATTTTGTTTAAATATATACAGTCCGTGGCTACGCTACGATTATTTTTTAGCACGTGTTTCGCTAGACTTGATTTCTCAGGTCGATTAACTTTATACCGGGTTCCTGTCGAACGTTTAGTCTAATCGATGTATTGTTTCTTGGCTGTTACAAAAAGAAGATTTAGAAAGTTCTTATTATAAAATGAAATTAAATTAATTATTTCTCAAAGAAATTTATTTTATTCTCGGAGCACTTTATAGTCAACTATTTTATCGAATTTATGGTTGGTAGAATTAAGTTAGATGTGTGCGAGGTTGTTTTTATAATTGGATTTTGTAGTAATAATTCCTGAAGATGTTATAAATAAATAGTGAAATACTGAACATTCGAACAAAGAAATTTTTACTGAACACTCAATTTATCAATTTATGGAGGTGATATCTACATATTTGCCTGCTTTAGTTAAAAATGTAAAACGAAAGATTTAAATAACGAAAATCCATTAACAAAAATATTATAAATCACCTCAACTATACAATGATAATAGTTGATAAGAGTAACTGTTGCAGAAGAAGGAAAATAGTGATACAAATAGTTGATTGTTGAGGCCGTTACTTTGCGAAATTCCATTATATGTATTAAGGAAGAAACAAAACACTTCGTCTACATTTTACACTATATTTTATATTAACTGCGACTAGTTTCGTCTGTTCGAAATAGTCGAGCGATAAGATGGTGCATTATTATGTTGCAATTTTCAAGATATCGAGGGTGCATACCACGAATACGCCTCAAAAGACACTTGATAATATCAAGATAATATACAGCATTGACTCTTTGACAAGTTGGTACAAACTCTTTGAGCACTATGCCTTTCGAATCATAAAAACAAATCAACATTGTTTTCACTTTTGACTTCCCTAAACGGCTTTTTTTCGGTCTTTCTTCGCTTGGATGCATGCATTCAGAGCTTTGATGCTTGGTCTCTAGAATATATTAAAAACACCACGTGTCATGGCCAGTTACAATAGAATATCTGAAGTTTTCGTCATTTTTTGAATCTTAAACCAACTCTGTACAACCTTGAAATCAGTTTGTGTAGTACAAATCTTGCACAAATCTTTCTCAGTCCAAAATGCTATGTCAAAATGTAATGAATTGAATTTTTGGAAATATTTAATTCCATTCCCATGTATTGCAATGAGGATTTCGACTCATTTCTAATAAAATCACGCACAAGTTCGATGTTACTTTTCGTAAGCACAGATGTTTTTGCACCAGGATGTTCGTCGCCATTTATGTCCGTGCGATCGTCTTTAAATCGTTTATACCACTCATACACACTCGTACGTGATAAACACCCATCACCATACACTTGTTTCATCAAATTAAGCGCTTTAGTAAACGATTTACAGAGTTTAAAACAGAACTTGATATTTGCTCTTTGTTCAAAATTCATTTTTCGACCAATGCCGAATACACACTGTTATTTTTTGCGCAATTTCTCTGTTTCTAATGATGCAACTGTGATGATATTTTAACATAACATTGGTAAAAGATCTACCTTATCGACGCATATTTTTTTTTTGGTAGATGGCGCTACTAAAAATTACTATTTAAAAAAAGTTCCGTTTTCTCTGCGAGAGACTATGTAAATAAATTACAATTAAGTGTGTTTAAACTTTATTCTTCTCCACCCTTCTTAATGATCAATTATATTTAAACAATTCATTTCTTTTAAGTTTATGTTACTTTTTCCTTTTTTTAATATTTATAGATATTTCGAAGAACTTATAATTTAATTATTGCTTTTGATTTTCTTATATAAAGGAGGTCGTAACCTGTATAGTCCATGCTCCATAAGTCCTAACAGACGAAACTAGTCGTTATATATAATGTAATGTAAAATGTAGGTGTTTTATTCATTCTTAAGTAAAAATATGAAAGGATTATACATTTATATTTTCTAGAAAAAAATTTCTTCAATTTCTCAAAGAGGTCCTAATTTCTTCACAAACATTTCTAATTAAACGTCGTCCCAACATTGTTATACACAATGTATACATGCACTTAAACAATAATTTTGTTTACTTATATGGAATTGTATTTTAATCAGCATGATCTAGCGACCGCAAAACTAGGACACTACGTCAAACGATTCTCTATTTCAGTAACACATTTCGTACTTTTACATTAGTGCGGCCCCCCTAAAAAATAAATTACAAATTTTTTCAATTTTTTTGTCACCATATGTTTCTTATCAAGTAGACTTACTTTTTACAACATGGTCAGCTAATAAAACTTTTGACAATCTCAAGTAAAAGATAAGACTATTTTCCTTTGCTGTATGACAATTGATGTAACTTATTTCTTTTTAGATTATATTTACTTTATCTATCAACACACACACTAAAAGTATTATATATATATTGACTGTAGGTCCTCTGGTGGCTCTGTTAGTTTCCTGTACCCTGTTGCGATGTATCAAGGGCCAGAGTACAAGAGGGAAATTAATCCCAGACAGAATGCGTGGTTTGCATCATTGGTAACGTTTGTGTAAGTAACTTAGCGATTGTAGTATAGTTCGATTTAATTTTTTTTCCGGATATTTACATTAAATTCTTTAGAGGAGTTTAGTATTTTTGGTATTTATTCATGTTTAGGCATTTGAAAAAAATAAAATCTAGAAATAAAATTTGCTGAGAATTTATTTTTTTAAATAATAATTTATGAAATACCCATAATAAATGGTTGTAAAAAAATCGTAATTGTGTTTTAAAAAAAGTCGAAATAAAAAATAATTCCAGTTACTTTCTATTTTAATTTTTTTAATTTTTATATTTATCTTAATTATAGAGAATTTGTATTATTATATATTGTTATTTGTTTTATGCAATTTTAAAAATATTTTATTGTTAAAAATTCAGACTTTAAAATTGTACTTTGAAATTATATCAAATCTCAACTCTTTTTTATTGGGAGTTTTCGCGTTAATAAATCATTTAATTTATATTATCGATGTTTCGGGGAAAGGGTCCCCCATTTTCAAGTTATTTATTTCCTTCAACCTGTAATACTCATTATAGTTATAATTTTGTTCTCTTCGGAAGTAAGCGAACAAATTTTTTTTTATTTTACATATTTGTGATTACTTACATTTGTTAAAAATATATTTTTTTGGTTTAATATTGTAAAATTTACAGACACACAAGCATTTTTAATCACCAAAGGTCGATATATATCCCCTTTTAACATTAATTTTCGTAATTCTCTGTACGTATTTCGACAACTAAGTTGTCGTCATCAGCATATAATTGAACAGTGTCACACCTGGAAAACTACGGTAAAAATACCCGTACGAAAACAAATTTTGCACACGATCTGTAGCGTTGAAAACCAAAACGCACACTGTATACTCATTTCGCATAATTTTTAAAAAAGATTGTGTTTTAGTCTTAAACTAAGATAAAAGACGACAGAAAAAAGGCAAAAAAGGGGACAGGGAAGACAAATACCTACATGCGATCAGTAGATAATTAAATAGCGTCGCACCTGGAACACACATAATTTTTAAAGAAAATTGTATTCTAGTCTTAAACTATCCTAAGAAAGGTACCTGCATGCGCTTACCACACCCTCTCTTATCTATCGCATAAGAGATCGAAGGGAGATAAGTTATGGGTAGGCCCCATGTCAGTGTTCTAGTATTAAAGTAAGATAAAAGACGACAGAAAAAAAGGAAAAAAAGGGAGAAAGGGAAGACAAATACCTACATGCGGTTTATGCACTCTCCCTTGTCTGTCGTTTAAGAGACCAAAGAGACGTGAGTTTCAGTGCAGTAGTTCAGCCCTGAAGATGTCCCATACAAATGGGTACGAAATGTCGGCAGATATACTAGTGACGCGGTTCCAGCCCGGAAACCCAGAAGCAGATAGCATAGACGTGAGTTATGGTTGGGCCCTAGGTCAGTGTTCAACACATGGCCTTCATTCTTTAAAATGTACATGCTTTCATACGTATCTAATTCCCGATAATTACACACGTTCTTTATCAAATGCAAACAATCCGTGTAAACACTATGATTACATTCCAACACATGTTTTGCTAAACTGGATTTTTCTGGCCAATTGAATTTTATGTGTGCAATGTGTTCTTTATACCAGGTTTCTAACGATTGTTTTGTTTGCCCGATGTATTGTTTACTGCATTCTATAAATTTAATTCAGTAAATTTCCGATTTTTTGTTGTCCTCGACTTTTTCTTTTGCATTTCCTGATAGGGATTTGATGGAGTTAGTGGACCGAAATGTAACTTGAAAACCGCGCTCTTTAAAAACCGTACTTAAATTTTTCGTTAAACGGTGAAAAGGTAAACATACAAACTGCTTGTCCCGATTGCTTTGAGATAACAGACGTGTGGTATCCCGGATTGTTTTTCTTATGTTGGCCTTCCTAATTAATCCATTGATTATTTCCGAATCAAAACCATTGTATCTCGCGATATTCTTAATAACGTTCAATTCTTTATCGTATCTTACGTTTGTTAGTTGGAAATTAAGCAAACTATTGATTAAAAAACGAAGCCATCTTTTGTTGCATGCTATGATTTGAGTCCGCCGTGATGAATCTATTTACATTGGCTAACATTTATGTTCAAATATTTCCAAATGCGGATGATGTAAATATTCCTGTTTTCAATATTTAGTTTGTAGTTCTGCAATAAGTAATATATTTTTAACAAATATGCGCTACGAGTTTCACTATTATACAGAAATTAAACATTGCAAAACATACCTTTTTTTTTATTTTGAGCTTAATGATGTAATTCCTTTATTGGTTCGTTTTTTACCAAGCTTGATATCTATGAGGGGAAAAAAATGGCTAAAAACATAATCCGTATAATCTTTGAAATTGAAGTGCCCCGTTTGAATATTGTTTGTGTTGGCGATTATGCAATTTTTAATTCCATTGTCTTTTGTTTCCAATCAGAAATCATCTATGATATTTATACTTCATCTATGTAATAAAATATCTATGTATACCCTACAAAAACTTTTTTTTAAAACAGTCACATTTTCTGTAGTCTTAAAAATTTTCATTATTAATTTTTAGGCGGGATGCTAGGAAACGAATTTTGAACGTCAAAAGAAATTAATGTGCTATTGCTATTTAAATTGTGTTTTAATCTTTAGACTAGTTGTAGGCATTTTTTTAATACTGTAGGTAGGTATAAAATTACATATATCAGATAGAAATGTTGAAATTTTAAATGATAAAGTTGTAAAGAGAGAAACGGAACATTCTTTTGGACGGCGATGTAGATTTGTCTTTTGGAACACATGGTATACAACAACGGAAACCACTAACCACTAATGGAAACCGCAAATGCATTAGAAAGAGAAAGAGAGAGAAATGGTAATTTGAATTTGCTTTTCTTATGGAGTCTTACATGTCATAGATAGAGCAGTCTTCATAAAAGTTCCTCTTTAATATTTGATTTAAAAATATTTATTTTTAAAAAATGATGAGTATATTCGAACTAACGTTTTTCAGAAATCTATTGTGATTTTGAAACCTTATATCTACTACGACAATGATTTGACGGAAAAGGCGACTCGATTATTAGAGTTTGTGACAAAAATTTCGAATAGGTGTTCATGAAAGTCAGCTACAATTTTCAATATCGTTGCTTAAAGGAGACGTGTTTAGTGTTCTACAATGGGTAAAATCGCTATTCGTCGTACAATTTAGTCCATATTCTTTAAAAAGATTAATAAAATTGAGATTTTTGGTGTATACCAGGTGTACCGAAAAGTCATAACCGGTTTTCCTAACAGATGTCGCTAGGCTTAAGTATGGAATGTTATAATTTGACACATGTCATTTTATACTAATGACATCAAGCTTCAAAGCCATACACGTTATCCTTTGCGAATGTAACACTGTCATGGATTCATACCTCTTCGAAAATGTTGAGTTGCGTGCCTGAAAAAGTGCATTCGCGGCACGTATTACTTTTCTTATTTAATCAAAAAGAAAGTGGCTGAAAGTGATCGTTAGCTGGTAGAAACTTAAGGTGAGCATGCTCCAACCATAAAAACATGTGAGGCGTGATTTCGACAATTCAAAAGTGGTGATTTCGATGTGCATGACAAAGAATGTTCTGGTAGATCGAAAAAGTTTGAAGATGCGAAACTGCAGGAGCTATTCAATGAAGACTCAATCCAAGTACAAAAACGATTGGCAAAAACGTTAACTGTCGCCCAAGAAACGATTAGCGACGCATTACGAGCAATGGACAAAATTTAAAAGATGGGAAAATGGGTGTCACCTCAATTGAAGGTATGATGGGAAGTTATTTCTGCATCGAATAGTGATGGGTGATGAAAAGTGGATTTATTTCGAAAACCCTAAATGCAAAAAATCATCGTCTCCAACTCGTTTTGGTGGCAAGACAATGCTCAGTTTTAGATGCTATCAGAGTGGCGTGGTGTATTACGAACTGTTGAAACCTGGTGAAATAGTTAATACTGATCGCGACCGACAACAAATTATCAATTTGAACCATGCATTGATAGAAAAACGTCCAGAATGGGTCCAAAGACACGGTAAAGTGATTTTACAGCACGATAACGCGCCGTCTCATACAGCAAACTGGTCAAAGAAGCGTTGAAGACACTTGGATGTGACGATTTCGAAGAGGTTAAAAAATGGCTCGATGAATGATTTTGTTCAAAGAATAAACATTTTTTTTGGGATGACCTCCATAAATTGCCTGGAAGATGGGCAAGATATGTAGAATCAAGTGGCCAATACTTCGAATAAATAACTTTTTTCACTCTCTTGAAAATTATGTAGTCTTTTTACAAAAAAATCTATAATGACTTTCCAGAACACTTGATATATCTCGATACGATAGAAATGTTCTTGAACAACATTAACCTTACAACAATATTAGCCTTTCAAGAGAAGTACTTATTGACAGCACAGATTTGAACACTATCCATTTCATTAAAAACTCTCAAGAAAAATATCTAAAAAAAGTTAAAAATATTAGTACCTGGAATGCACTATTTCATGATAAAGAACGTCCTGGACGACCAAAACGTTTTATCGTTCTAGAAATGATTCAAAGTTTCATGTTGTATTGAGTGATTGAAGAGTGAAAGTGGAGAAGATCACCAAGGCTATGAGCATGTCTACTGAACATATACACCATATTTTGCACGTCGAATTAAGCATGTCTAAGTACTCTGCGAATTTGATGCAATTAACATGAATCCAATAGATCTTTTGCTTCAATTTGTTACAGACGACGACACTTGTACCAATTACTCTATGCCAGAATCGAAATAGTAATTTTAGGATTTTAAAAAAAAAATTCACTTGTAAACTTCATGAGTCGTTTTTTGACCGGTCCATATACAATATTAATAACGTATGTATAAGGATTGGATTGTATAATTAGAAAAGAACAGATTTAAAAATCCACTTATCAACAGCAATAACAAAGATTTTTCCAAATATTATCAGGAAAAAATCATCGAAAACACTTAACCGTATCTTATTTTTTTCCTGACTGCAACTAAAACAAAGCAAGTCTGTGCGTATCTAAAATAATATTTCTCCTTTAGAGTTGTTTGCGAAAATTTCACCTTCGCTGGAAGTACAGTTTCAAATGCAAGGCACTCTAAAATTGAAGTATTAATTAAAGTTTATATTTTGCAATATTTATTTTTCGTTTTCAACAATTGTTGAACAAAAGACTATAAAAATTATTGTAACAACAAACACTGCCCTAATCCCAAATTGTACACTGTGGATTTATTTTTTATTATGAATTATGGTGCCAAATGAGACGACGGGATTGTCATTATTACGATGTAAATATTTAATTGCATTAAATAGTCATTATCAACGTCTTCTATTTACATTGTTTTTGATAATATATTTTTGTGTATAATATAGTATTTATTCGTGACAACGCACACTTTAGACAAAAGAATTTGTTCATGAGATTCGTTCGGTCGCGTATTTCAGTCAACAGGGCGCGTAAGATGGACAAAAGACACGTTTATTTATTGTTACTATTTAAATTTACATAGACAAATGACATATTATTTCGCATTAATAATTACGTACATAAATTATGAGTATTATGAGTAGAGACCGGAAAAGTAAGCACAAAAAATAGCCAAAAAAGTGCTTAAAAAAGCATGAAATTTATCAAAATAGGTATTATAAAAGTTCAAAATTTTAAGCAAAAAAAGAAAATACAACATTTGTAAATTTTTTTTATAAAACTTGAAAATTTACAAAATGATATTTAAAAGCACTTAAATATTAGAATGAAATAGGGTTTTCACAATAACACTTAGAAAACTAACACATAGAAGCAAATGTGAAATATTTAATACATAAAAAATCTAAAAGTTATTCTTGATAAAAGCTATTAATAATTAAATGTTGTTCCAAATGTTCCATTGTAAAATTATGTCTCCTGTCACTTAGAATATTTTTGTATACAGAGAAACTTCGTTCTACGTCCACGCTGGTAATCGGAGCATATTTAAATTCAGCAATAATCGCAGGATCCATTATAAAACCAGGCACATTGTTACCACTCAAAATGGTGGATATTTTTTGGAGTATTTTGAATCCTTCATTTTTTGACAAAGTTTGATCCACCTTCGTCTTTATTATTTGACCAATGGATCCTGGAACAGCGTTGATGGCATCTTTAAAAGTTTCGATTATATTAATTGATTCTACCAAAGAAACTTCCTGCTTTTCAAGTGATTTTATAGTTGCACTTACAAAAGTAAAGTGACTTTGAATAAAAGCCAAATTATTTTGAAGTTCAGGCTGTTTTAAAACCGCTTGGCAATCTTGAATTGACTTACTATCTGTGGACTGAAATTCATTTATTAGGTTTTTAAAGTTTTCAAAGTTAATAGCGTAGTACAAGGCGGCATCTAGCCAAGTTCCCCATCTAGTCAAGACAGGTTCTGAGGGTAGAGCGATGTTCTCTCTCTCCCACAACTGTTCTCTTAAAGGAGCTTTGACAAATATTTTTTTCCCATTGATTAACTTATTCACTAAAGGAAATTGAAGTCGTATAGTTTCTGCTACGCGATTCAGTCCGTGGGCTAAGCAGGTACAGCATATTAAATTTTCATAAAAAACTTTAATATTAGATCCAGCCTTTATCATGTACGGCGCTGCGTCCGAAAGCATTAGCAAAATTTTTTCATTTGGAACCGCCTCTGGCAAAAAGAAGTTTGTTAGTCCTTCATGGACAAACCTTGATAATGTATTACTGTTTAACTTGTTCAAATTTTTCGATCTTATTAGAAAGCCCTTTGTGGGAACATCTTCATTTAACACCCCTATAATTAAATTTGCGACATATCTTCCACAGCTGTCGGTAGTTTCATCAACAGTAAACCATATATAATTATTTCCAATTATTTCTCTAATTTTCTACATGGTTTCGTTGTATGCAGATACAACATAATTTTTACGAAGAGTGCTTTCATCTGGAATTTGCCTTTTGCAGTACTTCTCCAGAAAGTTTCTAAACGAGCTGTTTGTTAGTTTATATAGGGGAATGTTCGATTTCATCATAGCATTGCATAAATCGAAATTGAATTCTTTTTGTTCATTCTGGCCAGATACTGATGCTATAGAAGATGAAATCGTTTGTTGTTTTTCTTTTATATTTTGATACTTTTTTAAGAGTTCTTGATGCAAATGTGTTTTTAAGTGCTACGTTACATCATACTTTTAACACAAGCAATCTATAATATTAATAAAAAGTTTGCAGTCAAGTAATACATGCACATACAAAAAATTCAAATAAACTTACAGTCTTTATGCATGCTTGACAAAATATTCTACTATTTTCAATGTTCAGCTCCTTGTGACCTCTGACCCAGTCTTCTTTACTCGATTTTTGTTTAGGCATGATATATCTTTGAAAACTTAATTTTACAGACAATAAGTGTAAACGCACTACCACACAGAGAAGACGAAATAAGAGTGAATCTATTGAATAAGTAGAATCGTAAGTCCAGTGCATGTAAAGAGGATTCTCCACCGGATGAACACCGATAAAAAAGAATCCCCGACACTAATAAAAGTAAATCTGGGAATCCCGAACGAAATCGTTAACTCTTTCAGGACAGCCGCCGTGCTGCCGGTGGGCAAATGTTATTGCTTTTTCCGCTTGCCGTCCCGAAATGGTTAATAGGAAATGTAAATATTTTTAACGCTTTTAATTACAAAAATAATATAATTAAGGAAAAAACAATAAAATTTTCTAAATGTATTTTTTGAAAATTTAAAAAAAAAGCTTATATAAGTTCAAAAATGAAAAAAGCACAAATACCCCAAAAAAAACGAAAAAAGCGTAAAAAAGGTAAGTGGAAATTACTTCTCTTTATGTAATTCGTGCAGAAAATTAACACAATTACTGCTGCTTTTGAAATTTAGCATAAGCAAAAATGCGTAAAATCCGGTCTCTAATTATGAGCTTTTCAATTTTGTTAATGTAATTGCGTTTCAGTGAATATTCGTCTTCGAAACATTTTCTTTAAAATACAGATGGAAATGAAATTGTTTTCCTTTTTATTAGTTTTCCGACGCGGGATATTTTACGTTATTTATCGTTTTAAAATTTAATTTCGAACATTAATAAATTTATTATGACGGAATATAGAAATAGAATTAAGTTTGTACTCGTATTAATGTTCTTTAAGGTATTCTTTAGTACTAAAAAAACTTATTATAATATAATTAGTAGCTAGTATACAGGGTGCAATTTTCTGTCACCGTATATAGGTAAACGTTTTAAGACTATCCGATAGGATTTTCAAATTTATCATTTGTTAACACTAAGAAAATCTATTATAATTTAATACATATTGCGCTTTACTTTTATCTAAGCTGAGTGATTTGGGTTTTTCCCACAATGCTGTGCAATTAATAACATCATACCTATACAAAAAATCTTGCTATGTCTAATAAAATGGTTGCATACGAGGTTGGTCCCATAAGTACCCGGTTTGACCTAGAGATGGCGGTAGTTGTTTAAAAAATAGCACTGTATTAGAAAGTACACAATCTGTAAAGCATATGTTTCAAGTTTGAAGCCGCCATGTTGTTTAGTATTTGTTTGGCAGCCATCAATAGAGAACGTTTTCAGTGAATTTGTAAAAATGGACGAAATTGGTCATCGTTACGTGACACAATACTTTTATTTGAAAGGCCTCAGCCCAACCGATATAAAAGCTGAACTGGATTCTACTTTGGGTGAGTCTGCTCGTTCGTTTACAACAGTGAAATATTAGGTAGCAGAGTTTAAACGAGGCCGTACGAGCTGCTAAAACGAGCATCGCAGTGGTCGATCTAACGAGATGACGACTCCAGAAACGGTGAAGAAAATCCACAAAGTGATACAGGATAATCGTCGACTGAAAGTGCGCGAGTTAGCAGACATAGTAGGCATTTCAAAAAGTGCAGTACATCGCATATTATCTAAAAATTTGGACATGAGAAAGTTGTATGCAAGGTAGGTGCCGCATTTGCTCACACTCGAGCAAAAAACAGTGTCGTGATGATGTTTCAATTGAGTGTATAATGAAATTTCACCACAACAAAGCAGAATTTTTGCGCCGTTTCATAACCGCGGATGAAACATGAGTCCATCACTTCACACCCGAGACAAAAGAATAATCAAAACAATAGACTCAAAAGAGAGAACCAGTTTCAAAAGTGGCGAAGACCGTTTCATCTGCAAGCAAGGTCGTGGTATCGTTTTTTTAGGAATAATTTTCATTGGCTATCTTGAAAAAGGAAAAACTATCAGCGGCGAGTATTTTGCGAACTTATTGCAACATTTGAGCGAAGAAATCAAGCAAAAAAGACCGTATTTGGCTAAGAAAAAGTGTTGTTTCATCAAGACAATGCACCAGCTCACAAATCCGTTATTGCAATGGCCAAAATTAATCAATTAAAGTTTGAATTGCTACCTCATGCACCCTATTAGCCCCTCGGATTATTTTCTATACCCAAACTTGAAAAAACGGCTCAGTGATCAAATATTTTCCAACGATAAAAAAGTGATGTCGACAGTTATTGGCTATTTTGAGGAGCAAGACAGTTCTTATTATAAAATGGGTATCGAACTAATTGAACATCGCTGGGAAAAGCGTATAGAGCTGAAACGAGATATGTTGAAAAATAAATATATTTCTTTCCGAAATTTTTGTGTTTTCTTTGTTGGATCCCGCACTTCTGGGACCACACTCGTATTCTAAAATAAAAGTAAAATATTTTGATTTTAATATTAACTCTCTAACAGGCATCCTGTATAAAAATGTATATATTTGAAGTCGGCAGTTATGCAAGTCTTCCACTGACGAAGCATAAACTTGGTTTTTAAATAGGGAAAATCCGTTTTCAATACAAAAGCTGTTTGATTACTCGCAAAATTCCTAATCTAATTCAATTAAGTAACTGGGAATTCCTTCGTTTCATTCGTTTGAATATCTTTATTACGTAATGCCAAGCGTACATACATACGTCGCTATGTGTAAGCTTTAAAATAATCTTCCACTAAAAATCTTAAATGATCTAAACATTTATATCATATCTCGAAGTTCTAGTGTAAATAAATATATGTAGATGATTCCAATATGACAGTAAACGAGTGTAACAGAAAAACACATTAATCTCATATTACTAATAATAATAAAATCTTTAATGTCTAACGGGATATCTCTAATTATATGAATCAAAAGTAATAAATATGATGTCAATCAAAATTTTAATTTTCCTAAAAAATAAAAATAAGTAAAAGATAGAAAATTAACATCAGAAATAAAATCAATATAAATAACTAACAGATAACAAATCAACTAGTTCAACATTTAACTGAAAGAAATCTTCAAAAGGTTCTTTAAATAAAAACACAATTAAATAGTTGATTGTTGAGGTCACTTTGTGAAATTCTATTGCACGAAAGCAAATAAGCTACTTTGCCTAAATTTAATTTAAAGTGCAACTTCGTAACGTGTTTTTTTTTATCATTTAAGGTTTATATATTGGGTTGGCAACTAAGTACTTTCGGTTTTGTGGTATAAAATAAAACACTTTTTTTTAAACAAAGAATAGTTTTTAATCAATTATATATTTTCCATTTTGCTCAGTGACCTTTTGCCATCTTTCTTTCAGCTGCATGATTCCGCGCTCATAAAATTTCTGGTCCTTATCAGCAAAAAACTGAACCAGGTGCGAGTGAAGGTCTTCGTCATTTGCGAAAGTTTTACCATTCAAATAATTCTGCAAACTTCGAAATAAATGGTAATCAGATGGTGCTAGATCAGGGCTGTATGGGGGATGTGGCATCACTTCCCAGTCAAGCTCCAATAGTTTCCCACGAGTTGCCAAATATGTGTGAGGCCTTGCATTATCTTGGTGGAAAACTACACCTTTCCGATTTGATAATTCTGGCCGTTTTTCTTTGATTGCTTCATCCAGTTTTATTAATTGTTGACAGTAAACATCAGAATTGATCGTTTGGTTACTTGGAAGCAGCTCAAAAAACACAACACCTTTGTAATCTCACCAAACTGACAGCATGATCTTTTTTGGATGCAATTCAGCTTTCGATGTGGTTTGAGCTGGTTTATCGTGTTTGCTCCATGATCGTTTTCGAACTATGTTACTGTACAGGACCCAGTTTTCATCACCAGTGATGATTCTTTTTAATAAAGGGTAGGTTTCATTTCGTCTAAGGTGCATATCGCAAAAGTTGATTCTTTGTGTTAAATGAATTTCTTTCAGTTCGTGAAGTACCCAAATATCAAACTTCTTAACTAGCCCAAGACATTTTAAATGTTTTTCAATTGTTGTGTGCGATACATGTAGCCTCTCCGCAACCTTTCGAACAGTTATATGACGATCCTCTTCAATTATGACTTTGATTTGGTCATCATCAACTTCAGTAGACCGACCAGAACGATGCTCAACTTTGAGGGAAGAATCTCCAGAACGGAATTTTTTATACCAATTCTGACACGTACGCTCTGTTAAGCAATTAGCACCATAAACTTCACATATCTTTTTGTGAGCCGCAGCAGCTTTCTTTCCTTTACGGAAATAAAATAGTAAAATATGTCGAAAATGTTCGTTTCTGCACTCCATTTAAAATTAACCCACAACTAATAGCTTTAATAAAAATCACGCACCACTTGCTTCTGAAGTTACGTCAATGTGACTAGTATGACGCGACAAACGGTAAAGTACAGCACTAACATACGTTATACAAAAAATAAAGCAACGCTCTCTATCAGTAAAAACCGAAAGTACTTAGTTGCCAACCCAATACATATAACTCCTTTCCACATTAATTTTCATGTTCTGATTAATTATCTGCTGATAATGGCAACTAAGTTGTCATCTTCAGCAGATATTTAAACAGGGTCGCACCTGGAAAACTATGACAAAAATTCACATTTACCTTGCATTAAATTGCAAATTCTTCTAAAAGAATAAAAATGAAAGGTTAGACAATTAACATAAAATAAGTTCAAATTATTCTTTCACGATGTCAGCCTATAAGGCATACCATAAAAATAGATCAGTCATCTAAATCATTTATGTAAGCTATAATGGATGACATTTATTTTACAGTTTCACATTTAATGTCTTCAAAAAAGGACTGAAAGGGGATCTAGAAGAGGACGACCTATACGATGTAATACCGACCTACAAGTCTTCGACATTAGGTGATGACTTCGAGGAACGATGGAGTCAAGAACTTAAAAAACCGAAACCCGCTTTAACCAGGCTTCTTCTTGGCAAATTTGGCAAAACGATATTCGGATGGGGTTTAGGAAAATTGGCAGTTAGAATTATGTATACGTAAGTATAAACATAAAGATTTGTTTTCGTAATGAAATTTCCTTGGTCGTTCAGTGGTAAAGTACATGCCTAGTAAGCAGTGAACTGGAGTTCGGTTCCTCACTCCTAAGGCATTATTTTTTTCATTAATTTCGGTCTTACTTATTTATAACGATGTAATACTCATATGTTCTGAAAAACGTTTGTTTATACTAATATTAAATTTAAGGCATGATCTTATTATTAATTATTGTCTTTCTTATATGTGGAATGTCTTTTAAGTTTTGCATAGTGGGACATAGAGGACGCAACTATTAAAATGTCAATATTAAAAATTAATCTCCATCTTTAGTTAACGTAAATCCAAAGTTTCGCAAGTCATCGCTGAGCTTCGAAAACTCAACCCCGAACGACGAATTATTCTCCACCAAGAGAATGCAAATTCGCATACAGCACGCAAGACAATTGAATTTTTAGCGCAACAAGACGTCGAATTGCTGGACCATGCTCTGTACAGTCTGGATCTAAGTCCCCCAACGATTTCTTTACCTTTCCGAAAATCAAGAACGAACTGCATGGTCAATGGTTCCAGTCGTCAGAAGGAGCAGTCGATGCCTTCAAAAACGCAACTTTGATTGTACCAACAAACGAGCGGATCAAATGCTTCCAGAGTTGGTTCGAGCGCATGCAAAAGTGCATTGAACTTCGTGGAGAATAATTTAAAAAACAATGAAGTCTTTAAAAGCTATCTACTGTTTTATATGCAAAATTTAAAAGACAACCCACGTAACGATGTAACAATCATATATTCTGAAACATTTGTGTTTATTTTAATATTGAATATAAATAACAAAAATGAATTTTTAGGGCAACCAAGCCGTTGGCGATCGGAAAATTGGTATCCTACTTTAGTCCAGGTTCCTCTGTTACAATCTACGATGCATATAAATTCGCCGGTATCATTACCTTTATCTTAGTCATCCAACCTTTGTTCAACCACACGTATTATTTGAGACTTTTGGAAACTGCCCAGCGAATACGAATCGGATTATGTTCATTGGTTTACAGAAAATCTTTAAAACTCAGTACGTCCAGTTTAACGGAAATTACAAACGGAAGAATTGTGACCATAATAACGAAAGACGTCATGCTGTTTGAGTCAATGTTACAGTTCGTTAATGAAGTGTGGATAGCCACTATTCAAGTGATGGTCATGACTTTTGTCATGTATTCGCAGATCGGTGTTCCGGCTATTATTGGTGTTGGATTTCTCGTTGCTTTATCACCTTTACAAGGTAATACTAGTAGAGTGGTACATGTATTTTTGGAAGTGAGCAATTTAATTAATTAATACGTTTTAATTAATAAAATTAGAAAGAAAAACTTCATTAAATAAATTGTCGATGCACGAGAGCCTGTTTCCATATTCCCAAACTAGGCAATTGTTAATCAAAAAGGTAAAAAACACTTACCATACTATTTGCAGATTAAATACGTATTTCGACAACTAATTTGTCACCTTCAGTCGATGAACGTTCTCTCGTTCAATACGTTCGTGTGTTGTGCGAGAGAGCGAGGCAATGTTTTTTCATCTTAGTTGACAATAAATACAGTGTTGAACAAGGACACGGAAAAAAATGTTAAATTACTTAAACATTTACTTTCCTAATCCTCTACACACTCACATTAGCGCTCGATGTTAGTCCTTTTTATAAAATAGCATCGCTTCTGGGAATTCGTAGA
The DNA here is from genome assembly GCA_031893035.1 of Dermolepida albohirtum. Taxonomy (NCBI): domain Eukaryota; kingdom Metazoa; phylum Arthropoda; class Insecta; order Coleoptera; family Scarabaeidae; genus Dermolepida; species Dermolepida albohirtum. The sequence continues at coordinate 125,020 of JAVIWB010000954.1, read as the reverse complement.
AACGCGTGTAAGGGATCGATCTTCTGTCTTCTTTAAAAGCATTATTTTTATTCTTCACTATAAATACTCCCATTGCTGTCTAATTATTTCCAATTACTAACATTTTTAATTAATTGCTTAATGTTATTTGTTAAATTTAATATACGAAATTATGTTCCTTGTAATGAATTCCTATTGAGCATTTAGTTTGACCCGTATATTTCATTTTGCAGTTTTGGCAGTTAATTTCATCTATGGCATAACAGATTTATGACTCACTATAACTTATCTCGAAATCCGCGTTTTTTAAAAGCTAGTTTTTAACATTTCTTGTAACTGGATAAAATAAAGGGTGTTTCCAATTTCGCGGGTTTTACAAAGAATAAATAAAACATAATTTGCATTCACTTTCAAAAACATTTTATTGGTAATTGAAGTATCAGTTATGACATTTATATGCAAAAAATAATATCTGCCAAATGGCCTCTTCTTGCAGCTCCACAGATGTCCATTCTTTTGTTAAAGTTTTCAATGACATATTGATATAATTGAGGCTCTATCTCACCAATGACACGAATAATTTCATCTTTCAAAGCAGGAATTGATTGTGGTTTGTTTTTATAAACCTTGCTTTTCACATAACCCCAAAGAAAATAGTTTAACGGTGTCAAATCACATGATCTTGTTGGCCAATTAACATCACTGTTTCTTGAGATTACACGTCCAGGAAATTTTTCTCTTAATAAATCAATTGATTCGTGTGCAAAGTGAGGTGTAGCGCCATCCTGTTGAAACCACATATCCTCTAGATCAATATTTATTAATTCAGGCTACAAAAATTCGGTTATCATCCGACGATATCGATCACCATTGACAGTTACAGCTTCACCAGCAGCATTTTCAAAGAAGTAAGGTCCAATTACACCACCTGACCATAATGCACACCAAACAGCAACTCGTTTAGGATGCATAGGTTTCTCATGAATAATTCATGGATTTTCCTCATCCCAGATACGGCTATTTTGTTTATTAACATAGCCACCAAGTTCAAAATGTGCTTCATAGGAAAACACTATTGTTTGAGAAAAATCAGCTGGTTGTTCGTTGATGAAATTGACAAATGAACGACGTTTTAAATGATCTAATGGCTTCAGTTCCTGTGTTATTTCAACCTTATATGCTTTCAGAGCTAAATCCTTGTGTAAAATACGCAATGTTGTTGATCCACTAAGTTCAAATTGTTGTGAACGTCGTCTAATGGACATTTCAGGATCTTCAGCAACACTTTCAAGAACCAAACCAATATTTTCTTGTGAACGATCACTACGACTGTATTTTTCACTTTTTTGATCTTACACGATCTTACACCGATCTCTTGAAATTTTTTAATAATTCGACCAATAGTGCTTTCAGATAGAGGATTATGTAAACCATAAAATTCACGTAATTTTCTAAAAACTCTTTTCACAGAACGCTGATTTTCATAAAATAATTCAACAATTTGAACGCGCCGTTGTACCGTGTACGAAGCCATTTTTATAATTGTCATACATCGCACAAAGTCAGTGCGTTATCTATATTTTATTTATTCTTAAAAAACGCGTAATTTGAAGCACCCTTTATTATCCAGTTACAATACAATACAATTACCAATAAGTAAGTACATAAATTGCCTGTCTCAATTGTTTTGAAGTGACAACAAACGCTAACTCGTATCGTCTTTCTTTAGGTAGCTTTTGCAATTAATCTATTGATTGTTTCCGAATCAAAAGTATTGTATCTCACAACGCTCTTAATAAAACTTATTTCTGTTTCGTATCTCACATTTGTCAACAGAAGCCATGCAAAGATTTTTGAGAATATTGATGCAAACCATCTCTTGTTGAACACTGTTTTACACTGTTTTCTCTCCGGAATTTTTCTATTTTACTCTCACTTTATAATCTAAATTTGCATTCCTATGGTAAGTTTTTGTTTTAAAATCTCAGAATCTCAGGTAATATTTAGGGACTTCGAACTTACAACAGATGGATGCTATGAATCATTTCGTCGAAAAATCGATTGGTCTCGAAACGGTGTACTATCCGCATTAAAAAAAAAATTAATTTTTGTAGCTGCCTCTATGTACTTCCTTCTTTACATATTTAATTTGGGAATATAAAAATGTGCTCTCTTAGCGTACGAATTTGACAATAATAGTATCTAATATTGTTTTTTGCAGCTGTGATTGCAAAACTTACCATGAACACCAAATTGAAAACTTTGTCGAGGTCTGACGAAAGAATACGACTAATTCAGGAAATTTTATCGACAATTCAAATCATAAAAATTTACACCTGGGAAAATTATTTTCGAAAATTAGTCGACAAGATTCGAACGTAAGTGTTTTGGAAAAAGGGAAATTACTTTACTATTCACATTTAATGAGGTAATATTTGAGATTGGACATTTTCATACATAAATATGTACACAGCCTATTTCATAGAAAACTTTTTTAAAATAAAAACAAAAGCTTACTATTTCGGTAAAATTCATTTATTTTATTCAAAGTAGTCACCTTCGGCTTCAATACAATATTTTGCACGGTAAATAGAAATGTCAAATGAATTTATAAGTTCATCTTTAGAGATGTCCTTCAAGATCGCTGTCGACGCCTTTTTAATGGCTTCGACGTCGGCATAACGCTGTTATTTCATCGGCAAATGTAATTTAGAGAATAAATAGAAATCATGGGCGGCCAAATTCGGTGAATACAAATCATAAAAAAAAATCAACATTGTCTTCACCTTTGACTTCTCCAAACGGCCTTTTTTCGGTTTTTCTTCTCTTGGATGCTTCCACTCAGAGCTTCGACGCTTTGGATCATTTTGAAAACATTACGTCTCATCGCCAGTTATATTAGAATACCTGAAGTTTTCGTCTTCTTTTGAATCTTTAATCAAGTCTGGACAATGTTAAATTCAGTCAGCTTGTGTGGTGCAAACCTTGCTTAAATCTTTCTCAGCCCCAAATGCTGTGTCAAAATGAGATGAATTGAATCTTTAGAAATATTTAATTCTTTTCCTATGCATCGCAATGAGGATTTCGGTTCATAAATTCACGCACAAGTTCGATGTTACTTTCCATACCACAGATTTTTTTGCACCGGGATGTTCGTCGTCATTCGTGTCCGTATGACCATCTTCAAATCGTTTATACCACTTATACACACTCGTACGTGATCAACACGCGTCACCATACACGTGTCGCATCAAATTAAACGTTTTAGTAAACGATTTACCGAGTTTAAAACGGAACTTGATATTCGTTCATGTTCAAAATTCATTTTTCGACCAATACTAAATACATACTGTTACTTTAGGCACAATTTCTTCGCTTTCAATGATGAAAGATCTACCTTACCGACGCATATTTTTTTTAAAAAATGGCGCCACTAAGAATTACTATTTTAAAATTCTGTTTTCTCTGCGACAGACTGTATACATATACACGTAAGTATCTATTTGAATTATATTTTGAAATTTGATTGATTTTGCTATAAAGAAACAGAATTTGTATTCTACTAAATAGTTCGGAGCTAATGTTTTATGTAATACAAAAACTAAAATCAAAACTTTTTGTTCTACTAGAAATTTCATTTTTTTCAAAAGTGCAATTTTGCAAAAGTATACACACATACATATGTATATGTATATAACGTTCTGTGTCTTCCAATACACAATCGCTATCCCTATACATAGTTCCAAAGATCTTCTTTCAATCCTCTTTTTGTTTTAGTCACTTAAGGTTGATATATAACCCCTTTCCACATTATATGTCGTATTCTCTATACATCTTTCGACAACTAAGTTACCATCATCAGCAGATAGTTAAATAGTATCGCACCTAGAAAATTACGGCAAAATACCCGTACGAAAACAAATTTCGTACACGATCTGTACCGTCGAAAGGCAAAACACTTAATTATCTGCTTATGATGACAACTTAGTTGTCGAAATACGTATACAGAATACGAAGATTGATGTGGTAAGGGTTCGTCTTGCGTTTTTTAATAACTCAGTTAGCCACAATTTCTAACGATATTTACTAGAATTTAAGAAAAGTAATTCATGTTATTACTTTTATACTGCTGACAATAACAACTTAGTTATCGAAAAATATATTGAGATTTAAAAAATAAAAAGTGGTAAAAGAATTATTTTTATTCGAACTTTTAAAATCCAAAATAGAATCGTGAATACAGAAACTTGATTTATTTTATTTTTCTCTCAAAAGAAGACACTTAAATATAAATCGAATCAATTATTTATAAACAAAACAAGGTGAAACGTTTACTTTATCACATTGTACTCTTGCATAAACTTAAAAATACTATTTAATTGTTTACATTTACTTTAAAAATTTTATTTTTTCTTGATATCGTTTTAGTGCCAATAACTTAATAAGTACATACGTGCGTAATTCTGTAAGCCAAGTGTTTTGTATTGTTTTGTGATAATATTTGAATATTAGCGCACACATCTTACTAAAAATAGTTGTGTAGTCGTTTGAAATTTTGAATCGTCTCTGGTCCAGTAAAGGTATCAGAATTAATATTTTCTCAGATGAAAGTCCGTTCAATACTCTGTCTCTTTCTTACATAACTTTGTTTTTATCATAAAATCAACATTTTATGTTTGAAATTTATCACTTTATGGTCAAGTGTTTTATGTCCCTTTCTATTCAAGTGTTTATATTGTATTTAAGGAAGTTTAAAAACAAAGTTTTAATAAAAATATGTAAGTGACGAAAAACAAATCATTCAATAAAAGTATACCATTTTACCAACCAAATTTTGTACAAATTCTTACCCTGTTGAGAATAATAACTAAATATTATTTGAAAAGTTGGTAGCCCTTAATAAGAAAATTTAATAATGAGTTGGTGCTTCAAGTAAATGAATACATTTTGCTATTTGTCCGATTATGCTTCTAATAAGATGTTCTATGGACTCCTGTGGTAGCTCATTCCAAGCAACTTGTAGAACATCATGAAACCCTTATTATACCAGGTCTACCGGAAAGTCATTACTGAGATGTTCGTAAAAAAATACATAATTTTCAAGAAAATGGAAAAATTTATTTATTCAAAGTAATGATCATATGATTCTACACATCTTGCCCATCTTTCGATCAATTTATGGAGGCCATCCCAAAAAAACTGTTTGTCTTTTGAGCACAACCATTCGTCGAGCCATTTTCTAACTTCTTCGAAATTGGCGAAGTGCTGCCCTACAAGCGCGTCTCCCATTGATGCAAAAAGGTGATAGTCGGACCGGGCGCGGTTTGGAGTACGGCAGGTGCGATATTATGTCCCATTCAAGTGCTTTCGACGCTTCCTTGACCGGTTTCGCTGTATGAGACGGTGCGTTATCGTGCTGTAAAATCACTTTAGCGTGTTTTCGGGTCCATTCTGGACGTTTTTCTATCAATGTATGATTCACATTGATAAATCGTAGTCAGTAGTGATCAGTATTAACTGTTTTACCAGCTTTCAACAGTTCGTAATACACCACACCACTCCGGTCCCACCAAACACAGAGCATTGTCTGGTGACCAAACCGATTTGGCCTTGGGGTCGATGGGCCGGCTTCGCCAGATGATAACCATGATTTTTTGCGCTTAAGGTTTTCGAAATAAATCCATTTTTCATCACCCGTCACTATTCGATGTAGAAATGACTTCCGATCATAACTTTGAAGCAGCATTTCACAGACTATTTTTCGATTTTCCATTCGTCTGTCATTCAATTGATGTGGCACCCATTTTCTCATTTTTTGGATTTTTCCCATTGCTCGTAATCGGTCGCTAATCGTTTCTTGGGCTACATTTAATGCTTGTACCAATTATTTATGAGTTTGGGTAGGGTCTTCATCCAATAACTCCTCCAGCTTCGCATCTTCAAACTTTTTTGGTCTAGTCTTCTACTCTGTTTGTCTTGCACATAGAAATCACCATTTTCAAATTGTCGAAACCACACCTCACACGTTTTTTTAGTTGGAGCATGTTCGCCGTGAGTTTATACCAGCAAACGATGACTTTAATAATGCATGTCGCAAATGCACTTTTTCAGGCACGAAATTCGACATTTTCAAACAGGTATAAACCTATGACAGTGTTACTTTCGCAAAATATAACATATACGGCTTTGAAGCTTGATGTCAGTAGAATTAAATAACATATGCGCCCGTCATGTTCAATCCAATCAGCGAGCAAAATATAACTCAGAATCGAAACCTTTTACGGAGCTTGCCGTGTCTACTCTCGTAAGGTGCAGCGCAATCTTCGCATCTTATAACTTTCTTAAGGATAATTTTTCTCAAATTTTATTCATGTAATGTTACGCCAAAAATCGTAAATTTTAGCAAAAGTTGTAATGAAGAAGTTATCTTAAGAAAGGAAAATCACTTTGAAAATTTCGAGAAAAATCATTGCAAAAATGATTTAATGGTACTTAATCATTGATTCAAAAGCGTTGAACTTGAAGAAGAATGTTTCGAAGAATAATAAAAAAGAAACTACAGCCCTAACTTATTTATTTAATGTCCAATCTCCTTTTACATCAAACCATTCTTATATCTTGTTCATAATCATCAAAGATTATCACTTAAGGTTGATATATAACCCCTTTCCACTTTAATTTTTGTATTCTGTATACGTACTTCGACAATTAAATTATCATCATCAGTAGATAATTAAACAGTCAAAACACACACTGGGTACGTTTTTCCTTTCGTGTACGGAATTCGCTTCGTACGAGCTGTTGCCATAGTTTTACAGGTGCGTAACTGTTTGATTATCTGCTGATGATGACAACTTAGTTGTCGAAAAACATATACAGAATATGAAAAATAATGTGGAAAGCGGTTATATATCAACCTTAAGTGATTAAGTTAATCAATCTCAGGCTTTCTCAAAATTACCATCATCCTAGTATTTATTAGTTGTAAGATAACTGATTAATTTTAAATTTTCAGGAGCGAAGTGGCCAAATTAAGAATAATGTATTACCTGAAAGTCCTAACAGTTTCCATCGGACAAATGAGTTCGAAAATATCTTTCTACATATGCATCATAAGTTACACAATGATCCATGAGAGCATAACTGCGGAGAAAGCGTTCGTAGTTCTTAGCTGTTACGGTAGCATCCAACACGCATTAAATATCGCAATTCCCATCGGAATTTCTCAACTCGCCGAAACTAAATCCTCGATTAAACGTATCAAGAAGTTCTTGCTGGCATCGGAAGTTGAAAGTGATTCTTCTCCCAAAAATATATACGAAAATACGAGTCCGTCTCTGTACACAACGGGCGAGAAAGAGAAAGCTGTTACGGTGTATAATAACGCTCAGTTAAGGCACGTAAAAGCCGTCAATCTCACTTGCGAGATCTTAAAGGACAAACCGATTCTGCACAACATAGATCTGGATTTGGAACCGGGACTTTACGGAATTTGTGGTCCTGTTGGATGCGGAAAATCGACGTTGTTGAAAGCTCTTTTAAACGATGTGGATATAACTGGTGGCAAACTGCATGTAATTGGTGATTGCTCTTATGCCTCGCAAGATCCTTGGCTCTTCCCTGGCACCATCAGACAAAATATAATATTCGGCTTACCTTTCGACCCTGAAAGATACAATCACGTAGTAAATATTTGCGGGTTACGTCGAGATTTTGAAATTTTGATCAGCGGAGATAGTACTTTGGTGAGTGATCGTGGCTTAAATTTGAGTAAAGGTCAACAAGCTAGAGTTAACTTGGCTCGCGCTGTTTATAAAGACGCCGACGTATACTTACTGGACAGTCCCCTTTCAGCCTTAGATGCTACAGTCAGCAAACACGTATTCCAAACATGCTTGAAAGATTTTTTGCAGAAAAAGATTTGTATAGTAGTCATGCACCAGGTTCACTTCCTTAAAGACGTGGACAAAATCATCGTGTTAAAAGACGGAAGAGTAGAAGACCAGGGAAATTTCGAAGAATTAAGCACAAAAGGCGTGCAATTCGGTGGAGATTCCGTAGAGGAACATGCCAAAGGGGACGAGACGGAGTCCGAAATAGATACGACCTCTTCATCTACTGAGGTGGAGGCTGATGAAACGACGAATTTATTGGCAGATACGAATCTACATAAGGAAGCTGCAAAATTGTACAGCGAAACTAAACAGGAAGGAAAAGTAAAATGGTCTGTTTACAAAACATATTTCAAGTACGCTGGAGGATGGAAGACGCTACCATTTTTGGCTGTACTCAGCATTTGTCAACAATCTTGTCAAAGTGGTTTTGAATATTTTATAACTCACTGGTAAGTATTAAAATGTATTAATTAAATGTATTAATGACGTAGTGTCAAGGATACCGTTTTTATATTTCCGTATTTGATATGAAAATGTAAAGAAAACAGATTAAAACTGAAATAAAAGATAACCTTCGACTTCTGAACGCTGATAATACACTTATTCAATATCGTCTTTAATTAATTAAGAAAATATTCTTAAAGTTTTTTTTTAAATTGCTTTTTTTGTGTTTTTTAACATTCAAATAGTCCCAGGATGCCAACTCTGGATTCTGCTATGTATTCGAGACCACCATCAGCAATAACCTTTGTGAATCTTAAGTTGCACCGTAATACATTGTCACGAAGCAACAAAATACTTTATCTCACTAGAAAAGAATCTTTGAGTAGATACTTTAACTTTGCTTAATATTTTCCTGTCACCATACTACCATTCTTCATATAACTGGTAGCTAGTCTTCTTGCTGAAGAGATAAAACAATAGTTCTGATGGTGGTCTAATCTCCTATGCTTGTCTTTTTTAGATAATCGAAAAGTAATATATGGCCTTTAAAAAGGTTCAGATACGAAAGTGGGGGGGGGGGTGTATTTTTGACCAGTAGGTAGTCCTTAAGATTATAATACAATTTAAATTATGTGAAATCTACAGTGTGCGTTTTGCTTTCGAAGGTTTGAATCATATACGGATTTGTTTCTGTGCGGTTTTACAGTGGATCTAAGTGCGATACTGTAATTATCTACTGATTATGACAACTTAGTTGTTGAAATACATATAGAGAGTACGAAAATTATTGTGGAAAGGGACTTTATTAAGTTTCATCTTCCATAATAACTCAGTTGATAATTAAATATAATTCGTCTCTGCAAAGTGTCAAATATTGCCCACATGCCTAGATCAAAACACTTTAAAATGGTAAAACTTTACGTTACACTAACCTTTTTATATTTGCTTATGATAAGTATATATCTATTATTGAAAATTTAATAAACGATCCATCCAAATATTGGCAATGTCTTAGGTAAATAAAGAAGCCCCACATGCTTAACTTCAAGAAATGCTATGCTTACTGAATCACTAGACAATGTTGAGGTTTTTGCAAATAAGTTTTCTCCCAACTTCTTCTTACTTCTGTATTATTTTATAATTCATGGTCAGGTACCTTTGCATGCCCACTCATAAATGTTCCATTAGTTTCAATGGATGAGTTTCAGAAAATAAAACTTAACAATACTGCAGATCATGATGGCGTTCCTAATTTTTTTTTTATAGATTGTACCCAAAATACTTAGCTATTATCATTTTTTGATTTTTGAATTTGAAAATCTTGAAAAAACATGTTAAAAGAAGAACTCTGGAATATGCCAGTGGATTACTTCCGAAGCTCGAATGATTTTGCCACAAACAATACAAAGTTCAATCCTGCTAGTTCAAAACTATTTTACATTCTTCGAAAGCTAAATTCATAACTTTTAAATTCGACGAAAATTTCAGCTTTGTACTTTGTACTCTTCACGTATCGTTCGCAGTGACTTTTCGTCCAGAACATGAGAAACATATCGCAAACTGTATTTTTAATTTTTGCGTCATTGTACATTAAATCACGATATCCACTTACTTATTAATTTATTTGTTTGGTTAGGCAACGGTCATTTTCTCCATTATTATTATATATTACAAACTGTTGCCAACCAAATACATGTCACTCGCAATATTATGTAATATCGCAGACGAAATTGTGGAAACTGCAGATCGGAAGGAAAAAGGCTATATCTTGACCTGGTACGACGGTGGAGAGCACCTTGAAATAGCCATCTTCAGTAATTAAATGCCGAAAGAAATGGAAATAAGTCCTAATACTGAAGGGTTTTAATCCTAAGATCATTTTAAGAAAAATAGTTGGTTTTAAGAAAAATAGTTGTCATTAACATAAGTCACCCACTGCCTTATTTTTGTGGCACTGAATGTTAAAAAATGTGGGAAAAATTGAAGATAATTTTGATGGAGCCTGTGGTTGATTAACTTAATCACTAAAGGTTGATATACGTAAGGTGGATTTCGTATTTTGTATACGAATTTCAACAACTAAGTTGTCATCATCAGCAGATAATTAAAATGTGTCGCACCTGGAAAACTACGGCAAAATACCCATTCGAAAACAAATTTCGCACGCAATCTATACCGTTGAAAACCAAAACACACACTCGCAGTGTGTGAGTCACATATTACGCGTGCAGTTAATACTACCTACTGTCGGTTGTCTAATGAAGATCTGTTTTTACGAAATTTATACGCAATATAGAAATCGAATCTCAAATCTTAGATAGCTTAATGATAGAGCGTCCACCCGGCTAGTGGACGATTGGGGTTCGATTCCTAAAGGCAGAAATTTCTTCATTAATTTCAACCATAATTAATAACGCTGTAATGAGCAAGAGATACGATTTTCTAGTGAGTTATACTAATTTATATTCTTCAATGCTATTTTAGGATAAATGTAGAAGAAAAGTTGTACGGCTATCGATTCAACGACACTACGAACACGACGATTTACGCGGAGACTTTGGAAACTAGAGCGATGATACCTATATACTATACCATGCTTATTGTCATGGCCACGACGTTTACAATCGGAAACTCGGTGTACATATTTCTACTTTTCGGCTTGGCTAACAAACGTTTGCACAACGCATCTTTCTGGCAAATTATTCAAGCGCCGATGTCCTTTTTCGATCAGAATTTATCAGGGAATATACTCAACAGATTTTCTAAAGATATTAATGTCGTTGACGAACAAATTCCTTTTATGTTTTTTCATTGTCTGAGGGTAAGATTTTAGAAAATATTAAACGCGATTTTATCTAATTTAAAAACGGTTTTTTTTCCAGTTAACACTTATAATATCCGGAATAGTAATATTAATATCTATAGTAAAAGTGGGCTTCCTCTTTCTGTCAATTGCATTTGCTGTAGTCTTATTTGCATTTCAACATTTTTACTTACCCACCAGCAGGAGTTTGAAGAGACTTGACGGAGTAAGTAAGTATTTTTTTTACGATAACATATATTCTATAAACTTACACGATGCCTTCCAATATTTCAGCGAGAAGTCCTGTCGTTGGACATCTCAACGCTTCACTTGAAGGCTTAACTACAATCAGAGCTAGTGGAGTACAAACTATACTGATAGGACAATTCGACAAGCACCAGGATTTGCATAGTTCAGCTTCGTATATGTATATATCGACGAATAGAGCATTTGGATTTTACGCTGATATTCTTTGTATCATGTACTCTATGGTTATCATGTTTTCGTTGCTATTCTTCCAAGGTAAAGATGCAAGAAGTGTTATTTATATTATTATTATAAAATAATATTTTTTTATTGATAAGTGCGATGAACTAAAAAGTTCCCTGTCTCATATAGATGGCAGTTGATTAATTCTGTGAAGATTACTCTCTTACTTACTTACTTACTTATTACTATGTAATATGAGGGATCTAAAAGTAAAAGTTATATTGCTTGGTGGCCTGATTGGTAAGGCAGACGTCTAGCAAACGTCAGATAGAGGTTCGAATCTTTCTCCAGCCCAGAAATTTTAAATTAATTAGCTTCTGTGTTAACATAAAAGTGGCAATTTTCCATCCTCATAGATTCGAAATATTACAGAAAAATTGGTATACTTTATTGCTGCTGTTAAAATGTTGGTCGTTTCATTCTAACTAAAAACTTTATTTTGCGTTTGGGTATTTCAACCAATGGAACAATAAGACACTCAATTGCTATCAACAATGTTTCACCGGCGGAAGGGGGTCCCCTTTTTCAAGTTATTTATTTTCATTTGCTGGATTTTGTTTTGAATAATAGTTACTTTTGGGTGAATATTTACATTTTTATTTTATTACTTTTTTTCCTGTTTAGTATGTACACAAAAGTTACGTCCTTACACAAGTATACATGCAAAAAAAAACACGGTTTGCTAATTTTAAAAATGTTTGTGTGATTGTAAATATAGAGTACTAAACAGTGAAAAAAATAATATATTTCGGGCTGGAACCGCGTCACTTATATATCTGCCGACATTTTGTACCCATTTGTATGGGTCCAGTTTCAGTGCAATAGTTGAGCCCTGAAGATGTCCCATACGAATTGGTACGAAACGTTGGCAGATATACAAGTGACGCTGTTCCAGCCCGGAAGCCCAGAAGCAGATAGTATATCGGGTTATTCGATAAGAACATAACGATTTTATATTTAAATAAAACAGAATAATTGAGATATTGGACTGAAATTTACACCAGGTGCAGTACACGTGTTACATTTAACTATGGAATTTGATGTCGTTCATATGACCACCGCGAGCACGTTTGCAGCGATCGATTCCTTGGAGCTAATTTTCCACCATTCTTTCACACATATCGACTGGAACGTTGGCAATTTCGCGTTCGAGTAGTCTCTAACTTCCTTTAACGTTGTTAGCTTATTGGCATAAATTAACGATTTAACATAACTCCATAAAAAGAAATCCAACGGCGTTAAATCGCATGAGCGTGGTGGCCACACGACCGGACTATTTCTCGAGATTACGCGGCTACCGAATTTCTCCTTCAATAAATCAATTGCTTGACCAGCAGTGTGGCATGTGGCACCATCTCATTGGAATCGTATATCACTGATGACAAGTCCATCCAATTCTGAGTAAAAATAGTCTTTCGACATGACACGATAGCGAAATCCATTGACCGTAACATGGCGATCTTTTTCATCGACGAAAAAATATGGTCCAATCACACCTCCGACATGGAATCCACATCACACGATACAATCATATTTTGTGGTTGAAACGGAGTCTCTTGAAGCACCTGTGGGTTTGTTGATCTCCAATAACGCAACAGTGTGCCTTTAGGCTATCAACGGTATAGATCGTGTGCGGAATGTGTTTTCGTACGGGTATTTTTGCCGTAGTTTTCCATGTGCGACACTATTTCATCATCTACTGATGATGACCACTTAACGCATATTTTGCTTATTGACAAAGCCATTAAGTCAAAAACGAGCTTCATCGCTGAAGATGATTTTTCGATAAAATTCAGGATTTTCTTCAAACTTTAGGACAGTTCAATCGGAGAAGTTTCGGCGCTTCAAATTGTCAAGAGGCTTTAGTTCTTCAGTTAATTTGTTCTCGTATGGGTGTAAAAAATGTGGTTTAAGAGATTCCCAATTCCTGAGAACGGTGTAGAATTGACTGATTTGGCTCATTTTAAATTTAAACACTCACGGTTGCGATATATTCGATATTTCGACCTGTGCATTATAGCACTAGCAAAGACACATCCAATAGTGAATATTTTGATTCGAATTTAGCCACTACAGCACGCACAGCCTGTCTGGTGGGACGATCACTACGATCTAAAATTGGAGTAAGCGCTCTTAAAGTTGTGACCACCGACTCAGAATTGCGCTAGTAATTTTTAAAAATTCCCAAACTTTGCTCGATCGTGAACCTCACCATGATAAAAATTTTACCCTTGATTGACGTTTTGATGTTGATAGATCATGAAAAACGGGGCGCGTCAGACATAATTAATTTTATGAATAATGTAAAAAGCTTTTGCCGAACGATTACCAAGCACCCTGTATAATTGATTGATATTATTTTAATATTAATAAACGATCTATGCACAAACAAAGGCAACCTAATATATTTACTATATCGATCTTAAGATTGACAAGTTTAAGTCATTATTTTTATTATAACTTCTATATACTCTCTTATTCTGTTTTTTTATTTTTATATTTTATCTGTCTTTTTCTAGGAACAAACGCTGGAAACGTCGGTCTAGCCCTAAATCTAGCTTTCGGTTTGGGCACCTTACTCCAGTTCTGCATCAGACAATATACGGAATTAGAAAACCAAATGACATCCGTAGAAAGAGTTTTGGAGTACACCCATATCCAACCAGAAGACAAAACCGGAACCCAACCTGATAATTGGCCGACCAATGGTAGCGTCCAATACGAAAACGTGCACATGAGATACCCGAAGACGAACCAGTTAGTTCTGAAAGGCATGAATTTTATGATCGAACCCCATCAAAAGATCGGCATAATCGGCCGAACCGGTGCCGGAAAAACATCCATAATCTCAGCACTATTCAGACTGTACGAAACGGCGGAGGGCTCCATCTGTATCGATGACGTAAACATTAAAGAAGTAGCTTTGAGCAGTGTTCGTTCGAAAATATCGATAATTCCTCAGAATCCCGTCATCTTCTCGGGAACGCTGAGGTCTAATTTAGATCCAAATTTGGAGTACGAAGATGCGAGCATATGGAAGTCTTTAGAAGACGTAGGATTAAAACAGTTCGTAAACGAGCTGGAACTCCAGTTAGAACACAAAATTCACGATGGAGGCAGTAATTTCAGTATCGGTCAGAAACAACTTATCTGCTTGGCCAGGGCTGTATTACGCAATAACAAAGTCGTAGTTCTCGACGAAGCTACCGCCAATATAGATTTACAAACTGACGTGATGGTGCAGGAAACGATAAAGAAGAAATTCGGACAGTGTACAATCCTTATGATAGCTCACAGGTTAAATACAGTCTTAGACTCGGATAAGGTAATGGTCGTTGACAACGGGCAAATTGTCGAATTCGATAGTCCGGATGTGCTACTTAATAATAAAGAAAGTAACTTCTATTATCTGGTCTCGCAATCTGGATTGATAAAACGTCTCGATTAGGTTATAATTTTGTTTATAATTTAATGGAAACATTACGCCTCTGCAGAAGGAATTTTATTACATTTAGAAGAACATATATTTTATGCGCATACAAAAGAAATGTTAATATTACAATCATAATTATATGATTAAGTGTGTGTACATATATATGTATATTAAACAAACGCATCTTTGTGTATATATTTTTGAAAGAATATTTTTTTATAAAATAAAGCTACATTGAAAATGCTTTCGACTTCTTTTTTAATTAATTACTAGACTCCAACAGTTTCTTTCAATTCCAGGCGCGGTTCGTCACTTGGTACATATATAATATTTAATATTAAAATAAAAATTTTATGATAATTTTACAATTTTATTTTACTTATTATTATTAAGCACTAACATATTATAGATATAACACATGGAACATCGTATAAAGTTAAAATCAGGAATGTTTTCCGATCACGTGATCATTATTGTATGAAATAAATGTCGATAAGAAGAAGATGTCAAATTAAGTACTATATTTATGTTGCTGTCAGATGCGATAATGTTAGAAGTTACGGTTAATATAATCTGAGAAGTTTGTGAACATAGGTTACGTTAAATGTCATCAATATTGCTAAAACAAGCACGCGTTTTTACTAACATTTAGGAAGCATCTATATATTGGAAAGAAGAGTTTATTAATGAATCGTTTATTTTCAAACAAGGTGCATTCTAGGTAGCTTAATGATACTCATCTGAACCACCTTAGAAAGTACAAAAACCGCATCGAAAAAAAGAAATAAAAATGTTTGGAGAAATTTATGTCTGTGTGAAATATTATTGAAATGATTATTAAATACTTCACAAGAAGAAGTAGTTCGTTTATTAAATGAAAAAGTAAATAATATTTTGAATTTTGACCTAATAAAATTAGATCAAAATAAATGGTCTATTATAGTTTGTTTACTGTCCATGTCTTCCTCGCTATCAGATTCTGAACCAGAATTTACAGAAAAAACAAATTCGTCTTCGTCAAAGTTTGCTTCTCTTTATACCACTTCTCTATTAATGCATCAGTATGTCGAATACATTGCTTCCACAAGTCAGATGTGCAGATATTTAAAGTTTGCTGCTGCATTTTTAAAACATTTTAATCTCCATATCCTTCTTCACCAATATGTTTATTGTAGTACGTTCTTGCACCTGCCCAAACAAGTTCGATTGCATTGAATTCACAATGGTATGGTGGAATCTTGCTTTTGTTTTGTTTTAAAACATTTGTAAAGCACGACGAGGGTAGCCGTTTATATTTCGGGAATAGCAAACAAAAAAAAATTTTTATTATCGAAAACAGTTTTATTGCATTTCAAAATAACATATTCTCCTTGAATATCAATGCACTTTTGCATTCGTTTAAAGTAATCCAAAAAACACTGCTGCCACTGTGAAGGCGGTATCTCAAAAATATGAGCTTCGAATACCTCCGCTGCCTCTTCCGGTGTAGAAAACCGTTGACCACGAAGTTTATTCTTTACATGTAGGAACAAAAAGGAATCACGGGGTGCTAGATCAGGGTTATACGGCGGATGGCTTATCAATTCAATGTTTTGTCCAATCAAATATTCAATTGTTTCAACCGACCTGTAAGAGCTCGCATCGTCATGGTGGAGAATGATCTGTCGTTTTCGGTTTCTTTTCCTTATTTCTTCAAAAACTTTTGGCAAACAAACAGTTGTATACCATTCGGAATTGACCGTTCTACAACTCCAGAGGCACGGTTGCAACGTGAGCGGTTTTTCCGAAAAAACAGGCGATCATTTGTTTTGATGTAATTCGAGCGCGAACAACTTTTGTTGGTTTTGGATCATTTTAGAATACCCACACAGTCAACTGCTGTTTATTATCGGGCTCATATTTACGTATAAGTCCAAGATTTATCACCTGTGACGACTTTATAAATGTTCTTTGAAGCATCTCCACTGTATTTTTTGTGCATTTCTTGGCACCAATCGACGCGAGTCCTTTTTTGAGCGGTTGTCAAATTATGTGGTACCCAACGTGAACATAACTTCTTAACGGCTGAATGCAGGATCTTATGCACGCTGGTATTACTAATACCTAGAGATGTCTCGATCTCATGGTATGTCACATGACGGTCTTGCATTTTCTATTCAGACACTGCATTAATGTTTTCCGACACAACAACATTTGTGGGACGACCTTCACAAAATTCATCATCCAAAGAAGGCCGTTCAAGTTTGAATTCACTATACCAACGATATACTGTAGTTTTCGATGGTGCTTGATCGCCATGTAAAGAATTCAGCTCGTCTATGCATTCTTGTTGAGATAATCCACGCCGAAAGTTATGAAAAATAATTGTACGCGCATTGTGCTGACATAAAATTTTCAAGTTACTGTCAACAATAGAAATAGCGACCGGATAATAAAACTGTCAAGGTAAATGTATTGTCAAAAGTGACAAGCTTCACGATGCAATCATCAGATCGGTGGCAACACTAACAGTGTTGCTAGTTCCCGAAATATAAACGGCTATCCTGGTATGTCACGTCTATTAAATTGTGTAATATTATGTCGATACTGGGGTAGCCTTTAAGAGTCGAATTGCACAACTATATGCTAATTCTAACCGCTCTCCAATCATTGAATTTCAAATATATTAATTGTTGGATAAAATTCCGTAGAAACCGCATCGAAACATAATAAATTATCTACCACAAAAATGTTTAAGTTCACTTTATGCAAATTAAATACGTAGTGCGAAAAACCTAGCCCTAATGTTAAACAAAAATGGTATTTCTAATTCAATACAATCATATGTATGTATGTTCATGTTTCCATATTTCGTTCCTGATTGTTACATCATATTGAATTTTTCATTGATTAAGCGACTTAAAAAATGGTTTTTGTTTCGGAAACTAGAAATTTAATTTTTGTGGTAAAGTAAGTGTGTATATGATTAACCACATTGATGACGGCACTAACTATTACCCATGTACACATTTAATTACGATTAATACAAGAAAATATATGCGGTTAATTAATAGCGGTTTATTTAATGTTAGATATTAGCTTTTCATTGATAGTATTATCAAAATATATAATGAGTCGGTACAATATACTAACAAATGACTAACAAAAAAATTGAATGTCATTTACGTAATGAATTATTAATGTTACAAGTAGGCCTTTCCACAGAAAAGGCTCGTTTAACTTTAAAACATAATATGCACAGTCCAATTAAATACAACGCTAGCAATGCATTTTGTGCCCAAAATCAAGAAAGGAGACTAGCATTTGCTGAATGGTTTTTAAGAGAAACAATGATACCCATTTTATGAACACACAGACTAAGAGTATTCAATATACAGTACTGTGCAAAAGAAAGAAGCACCTTCTTGAATTTTACAAGAAACTATTATAAAAGGATAAATAATAATCTTATACAAGTTAAAATTTTTTTTAATGTATAAAAACTAACACATATCAATATGTAAACATAAACAACTTAAATTTTCAATATTTTGTATGACCACCTTTATTTTTTGTGGTATCCTGCATTCTTCATGGTAGGCTTTCCATTAATGAATTAATGAAATTTTCAGGAATATTGTACCGCTCTTCCTGTAGTATGTTCCACAGTTCATTTTTGTTCTTTGGCCCCCTTTCACACTTTTTTCTGTCAAGATAATACCACACATGCTCAATAATATTTAAGTCAGGACTATATAATAGTCTGCAATACCCCATTTGCATCCTGCTGTATTAAATAAGTTTTCACAAGTTTTGAGGTATTCTTGGGATCATTATCTTGCTGTAGAATGAAATTACTGTCAATAAGTCGCTGTTCTGATGGTATGGCATGTTCTTCTAATAGTGTTCTGTATTTCTCACCAGTGTTAATTTACCCTTTATTTTCATAATTTCACCCACACCTGCTGTCGAAATACAACCCCAAACTTGGATATTGCCTCCTCCATGCTTTATGGTAGTGTGTAAACATGGTTCCAATAACGATTCACCAAGGCGTCCTCTAACATACGTCTGTTCGTTCCAAATAATCGATATTTAGATTCGTCAGTCCATAGTACTTGTCGCCACTCATTATATCCCCAAGCTTCATGGTCTCTGGCATATTTTAATCGTTTCCCTCTATTATCTCGTCGCAGTAAGGGTTTTTTCACGGCCACGCATCCCCTCAAGCCTGATCTGAGCAAGTATCGTTTTACTGTTGCAGCGTCTACCGAAGTACCAGCTATTCACGCAAGATCTTGAGCTAGTTCTAAGCTTATTTTCTTACGATTTCTTAGTGAACTAACTTTTAAAAAGGTGCATCAGCTTTACTGAGCTTTTTTGGACCTCCACTCTTTGGTCTATCACTTATACTGCCGGTTTCAGTCATTCTTTTTATTGTTTGTTGCACGACATACCGAGAACATTTCACTATCTTTGATAGTGTCAGTTGACTATAACCCTCTTGGTGTAAAACAATAATTTTATTTCTGCCTAGTAATGCTATTCTAGGCATTTTCTGTAACAATTTACAGCTCACATTTTTTTTTAATGAAAATTTCAGTCGTAAGCGGGTTTTTTAAGAATCTAAATAAATTCTATTGTGTGAACCGCTCTGTATCGTTTCCACCATTGAATTAAAAACAAAGTCTTATGAATAAATAACTTTCCTTTGAAATTTTATTGCAGAGCATTGTGGTGCAATAAAATTCATTACTTACAATACATAAACTTTTATTAATGTACGATAACTTTTGAAAAATACCATGTTTACCCCTTCGGAAAAATTGAGTTTTTCATCCAAATAAAGAGTATTGAATTTAATCTTTGTAGTACTTATTTTGAACTAGCAAAATACAAATTCACCACTGTTTATAGAAAAATTATTGTAATTTTGGAGATAAACCATTTTCACGGCCAAAAGTGCACGTTTTGACAAGTATTTTTAGATTTCTCATTCTGTCAAAATTAGACCGAAAGCACTAGGTAAATTTTGACATCAAAATCGTCTTTAGGACCTTCGAAAATGTCAGTACACAAACTTTTGTTAATGTACGATAACTTTTGAAAAATGACAGTTTTTGCGAGTATACCCCTTTGGAAAAATTGAGTTTTTCGTCAAAATAAAAAGTTTTAAATTTAACCTCCATGGATATGTTTTTGAACTAGAAAAGTGTAAATTCGCTACTCTTTATAGCAAAATCAAATTATTTTGGGGATATTTCATTTTCACAGCCAAAAGTGGACATTTTGACATGTATTTTTATGTTTCTCATTCTGTCAAGGTTAGCCCGAAAACATTAGGTAAATTTTGACATCAAAATCGTCTTTAGGACCTTCGAAAATGTCAGTACACAAACTTTTGTTAATGTACGATAACTTTTGAAAAATGACAGTTTTTGCGAGTATACCCCTTTGGAAAAATTGAGTTTTTCGTCAAAATAAAAAGTTTTAAATTTAACCTCCATGGATATGTTTTTGAACTAGAAAATCACGAATTCGCTACTCCTTATAGCAAAATCATTCTAATTTTGGAGATAATCAATTTTCAAGAGCCAAAGATGCACATTTTAACATGTATTTTTATGTTTCTCGTTCTGCCAAGGTTAGACCGAAAGCACTAGGTAAATTTTGACATCAAAATCGTCTTTAGGACCTTCGAAAATGTCCGTACATAAATTTTTGTTAATGTACGATAACTTTTGAAAAATGCCAATTTTTGCGAGTATACCCCTTTGGAAAAATTGAGTTTTTCGTCAAAAAAAGTTTTAAATTTAACCTTCGTGGATATATTTTTGAACTAGAAAACTGCAAATTCGCTACTCTATGTAGCAAAATCAATTTATTTTGGGGATAATTCATTTTCACAGCCAAAAGTGGACATTTTGACATGTATTTTTATGTTTCTCGTTCTGCCAAGGTTAGACCGAAAGCATTAGGTAAATTTTGACATCAAAATCGTCTTTAGGACCTTCGAAAATGTCCGTACATAAATTTTTGTTAATGTTCGATAACTTTTGAAAAATGCCAATTTTTGCGAGTATACCCCTTTGGAAAAATTGAGTTTTTCGTCAAAAAAAGTTTTAAATTTAACCTTCGTGGATATATTTTTGAACTAGAAAACTACAAATTCGCTACTCTATGTAGCAAAATCAATTTATTTTGGGGATAATTCATTTTCACAGCCAAAAGTGGACATTTTGACATGTATTTTTATGTTTCTCATTGTGTCAAGGTTAGCCCGAAAACATTAGGTAAATTTTGACATCAAAATCGTTTTAGTTTGTCAGTGAAGGATAACTTTTGAAAAATACCAATTTTTGCGAGAAATAAAAATGAGTACGTATAAATTTAACAGTATGTTATTTTAGCACAAATTACTGATAAAAGAGTAATAGGTTGCCAATGGTCGGATGAATGAAATATTATCACACTTTAATCTGGTACGTAGACTTCCGCGGTCGTGGTCTATACTATCTTCTTCTAGGTTTCCGGGCTGGAACCGCGTCACTGGTATAAGTGCCGACGTTGAGTTTCAGTGCAACAAACAGTAGCAGTAGTTGAATCTTGAAGATGTCCCATACGAGTGGGTACGAAACGTCGGCAGTTATACCAGTCACGCGGTTCCAGCCCGGAAACTCAGAACATTTCTCTTGTCATAAGTAAATGTTCAATTGTATATTTGGAAATTCCTAATCCGTTGTAATTAAATTTCCTAACGAACAGAATTCCGTTTTTTTTTACACTAAAATGTAAACTCTTTCAAACTATTTGAACAGTACAATGAAATAATAATTAGTTATGGAATCATAAATGATATAGATTTAAACGTGAATATTGCATCTAAGATATCTTTGATTAAAAAACAAAATAAACTTTTCCGAATATAGATTGTATTTCAAATTAAACAAAATATTTAAATAATAAATTCCATGTTTACGTAATCAGTTTCTTCATCTCCTCCGATGACTTCCCCTTTTATTTCCTAGCTTCTTTATTCTCTGATTCGAAATTTTTTTGGTCTTCCTTTCTTTGAAGTAACTGAAATTTGATGTAGAAGTCGCCTCTGTCAGTTTCGCGAGGATTAATTGAACCCTCTTTGTAAATATGGATTTTCCAGTTTCTCAGTGCATTTAGATTGACAAAAGAAAGCATAATTATTTTCAATTAAGCATCACCATGTCATTTGAAATAAGTTATGCAACAAAAATTCAGTTAATTTCTTATAGATACATCTTGTTTATCTTCATTTGAAAATTTCTTTTATATTTTTTACCAATACTCAGAATCTGCTTCAACCAGGAATGTAAATAATTTTTTCATTCTTCAATCATTAAATAATATTTTTCTAAATAATTTAATTAGCAATTTTAAGGTTTTTTTTCATGTGTAAGACGAGATACTAATTTTTCTTGTACACTCAGAGGCTAACATAGTCTAAATTGATTATTATGTCGCTAAGTAAACGTGACGCAGTAAGTGAATAAATGCATAAAATACTTGTAAAATATTTATACATATATTTAAGATTCTAATAAATTCAACAAATAGAAGTCCGATTAAAATTGTTCATAAATATTTTTAATAAATTCTTTAGAAGAAATATCAAAATTCCTTGAAGTGAATTTTCCTTTATTGTAAATATTATAACATTAATAAAGTTAATTGTTTTATTATAAAATACTCTAAAGTAAAAATATATAAACACGTTTTAACAAAAAAATTTAATAATTCACTTATGTATTGGGTTGGCAACTAAGTACTTTCGGTTTTTACTGATAGAGAGCGTTGCTTTATTTTTTGTATAACGTATGTTAGTGCTGTACTTTACCGTTTGTCGCGTGATACTAGTCACATTGACGTAACTTCAGGAGCAAGTAGTGCGTGATCTTTATTAAAGCTATTAGTTGTGGGTTAATTTTAAACGGAGTGCAGAAACGAACATTTTCGACATATTTTACTATTTTATTTCCGTAAAGGAAAAGAATAGATAAAGATATGTGAAGTTTATGGTGCTAATTGCTTAACAGAGCGCACGTGTCAGAATTGGTATAAAAATTCCGTTCTGGAGAATTTTCCCTCAAAGATGAGCAACGTTCTGGTCGGCCTACTGAAGTTGATGATGACCAAATCAAAGTCATAATTGAAGAGGGTCGTCATATAACTGTTCGAGAGGTTGCGGAGAGGCTACATGTATTGCACACAACAATTGAGAAACATTTAAAATGTCTTGGGCTAGTTAAGAAGCTTGATATTTGGGTACCTCACGAATTGAAAGAAATTCATTTAACACAAAGAATCAACTTTTGCGATATGCACCTTAGACGAAATGAAACCGACCCTTTCTTAAAAAGATTCATCACTGGTGATGAAAAATGGGTCCTGTACAGTAACATAGTTCGAAAACGATCATGGAGCAAACACGATAAACCAGCTCAAACCACATCGAAAGCTGAATTGCATCCAAAAAAGATCATGCTGTCAGTTTGGTGGGATCACAAAGGTATTGTGTTTTTTGAGCTGCTTCCAAGGAACCAAACGATCAATTCTGATGTTTACTGTCAACAATTAATAAAATTGGATGAAGCAATCAAAGAAAAACGGCCAGAATTGTCAAATCGGAAAGGTGTAGTTTTTCACCAAGATAATGCAAGGTCTCACACATATTTGGCAACTCGTAGGAAACTATTGGAGCTTGGCTGGGAAGTGATGCCACATCCCCCATACAGCCCTGATCTAGCACCATCTGATTGCCATTTATTTCGAAGTTTGCAGAATTCTTTGAATGGTAAAACTTTCACAAATGACGATGACCTTCACTCGCACCTGGTTCACTTTTTTGCTGATAAGGACCAGAAATTTCATGAGCGCGGAATCATGCGGCTGAAAGAAAGATGGCAAAAGGTCATTGAGCAAAATGGAAAATATATAATTGATTAAAAACTATTCTTTGTTTAAAAAAAGGTGTTTTATTTTATACTACAAAACCGAAAGTACTTAGTTGCCAACCCAATAGTATACAGAGCTAGGCAAATGTATGAAGCCATTCAAATATCTTTGGCGTAGCTACTTGGATTATAATATTATAATATTTTCCACATTTAAGTAATAGCAAGAAAAGATTCGACGAGCACATTTGTATTCGAATCAGACTTCCGGTTTAGCCAGAAATTAATTTAAAATGAAATACCCTGTATATTCTGAGAATTTCAAAAGATCTCTTCTTTGGGAGTTCAGTAATGATAAAATTTTAAACGTTTTTATTCAATAACGACAGAAATATTTATTTAAATAATAAAGCAAATTTCATTGAAAACAAAAGAAGAACAAAACAAAAAATATACGCAAACTCTAGATCAATTGACAAAGTTTGTAACGCCCAGTTCATTGTGATTGATATAATAATGAATAAACGCCCGTATCCTTATCTTAGACGATCTTTTACTTGACCTTCAGGGTGCTAAAACTAGCTTAAAAAACTCGGATACTATGGGAGTTCTCTGACAGTATAGATTTTAAGGAAAATAGCCGCCACAGCACAGTAACCCTGAAAGTCGTTTGCCAAAACTAAAGCAAAGGGGATCCACGAAATACGATGGGCATTAAATTGTCATAAAAGTAGCTTCCTTTTTTTGTTAAATAAAAGAACTCGAAAAAGTAAAGATTCTAAATAGTCTTCACTTGTTTGGCGATATGTGGAGTAAATGTTTTAATTTCGTGCACTGATAAATTGTCACCCTCACTAGTTGTTTGTTATTGAAAGATCAAAACTAGCCTACTTTACAAGGTAATTTTGATGGAGTCTGTGATTGATATATAACCCCTTTCCACATTAATTTTCGTGGTCTGCATACGTATTTCGACAACTAATTTGTCATCATCAGTATAAAATTAAACAGTGTCACACCTGGAAAGCCACGGCAAAAACTCGCACGGGGTTATACTATATCAACCTTCAGTGATTTCCTACCTCAGTAAAAGACGACTGCGTTTGATATTTATTCACCTATCCATCTTACTAACTAAAGAGTTTGTTACACTATATTCTCTACACAGGTTCTTAATTAATTGGAAATTAATAGTAACGGATGTAATAATACAACATATATTGGCCACACAAATACAAACATCAATTGAATAAGTAGTTGTATGAAATCTCAATACACATGTATAAGAAACAAAAGATTCCTTAAATACAAATGACTATGTCAGAGCTATTTAAATTTAGTAGGTTTAAATTTACTTTACATAATGTCTTTACCATCTTAATGATATTTAATCGGAGTTCTAAGATTTAAAATAGAAATGATAAAGTAAATATGCAAGAACAAGACTACTGAATCAACAAGATTACAATAACAATTCGATGCGGCTATCTAACCTTAATTTTCTTGCGTAACTTGTTTCAATGTTTTTTATTCGTTTCCGGATTGAAGCTATCGGCAACATTTATGCCAGTAAAGTGACAGATACTAGTAGCCCGGTAATACTACCCCAAGTGGACGAAATTGGGACAGCTGTGCCAAAAAAAGACGTAACAATAACGGAAATGGAAACTGTAACTGAAACCATATACGAATAAGTAACAATAAGAATACTTGAATATAAAATTTATTAAATTACTTGTCTATAGACGTTATGTCACGGACAAACTTTATTTATTAATAATATTAAGACCTATCTGAATCGAAAGAAAAATAAATATGAATATAGTAAATAGAATCAGAAACGCAAACGGAAATTCAAATTACATATATTCTGCAAGTGACCGACGATCTTAATTTCACAGTTACAGTAATATGATCCTACAAAATTAAGAATAATTTAGTGCGTTAAAATAGCACTTCCCAACTCCCGGATAATGTTGGCAAATATGTTTATGTACTTAATATTTTACTTGCATCGTCCGAAGGTGTCTATTTATACGCATCTCTTATTTATGTCCAAATATGTACGGACCATTATACGTATAATAACAATGTTTAATTCAATACAAATGATTTTATGAATTTGCGTCACACATCTTTTTATGTGCTACAGGCGTAAAGTAAGAGGAATCTAAAACGAATTCCATAAAAAGCCCGGAACGGAACTGCTTGAATCTTTGACGAACGCGTTGAATTTTCTGCAAGTTGCTTAAACAAAAAAAAGGCAAAAAAACCTTTATCACATCAATGTCCGTATTATGTATACGTATTTCGAGTACTAAGTTGTCATCATCAGTAGATAATTAATTACAGTATCGCTTGCACTAATGAATGTGTATTTTGGTTTTGGTGGGATGAGTGCGAGGAATTTTTTTCTCTGTATTACCACAAATCTAGGTGCGACACTGTGCTTAGTTACCTGGTGATGATGACAACTTAGTTGCCGAAATACAAAGTACGATTTTTTGATTAGTTCAATTAATAGTAGTCTCCAACAACATTTACCTAAAAGTTACTTTTATGCTTATATGTTTCTTATTTTAGTTAGTTTTGTATTTAGAATGGCATTTCTCTATGTTATCGACATATGCTATTTTGACTTCCATTATTTAGATAGGGTGACAGTCGTTTTTTTTGTGTTAGACGCACATTTTATGTAACTATTGTTAAT
Source organism: Dermolepida albohirtum (assembly GCA_031893035.1). NCBI lineage: Eukaryota > Metazoa > Arthropoda > Insecta > Coleoptera > Scarabaeidae > Dermolepida > Dermolepida albohirtum. The sequence goes on along the minus strand of JAVIWB010000954.1, from coordinate 98,361 downwards.
GGTTGTTTTGTAATAATAGAATTATAACTACCTGTACACCAGGTTCTTCAATAAGTTTTGTCGTTCGACAAGAAAAACACGATTTCATGGTTTGAAATACATTTTATTATCCAATATAACCTCCTTGAACTTCAACGTACAAAGGGTACTAGGAAAGTTTTGCAATATGAAGCAACAATGAATCGTAGGAAGCTGTTTGTTGCTGCATGATTAGACATGTTCATACGGGTCCAGTAGACGCCGCGCCATGTTGATGGGCCCAGTTATTCATTAGCAGTGAGAGTGTAAAGTACTTGCGATGGCACCGTGGTCACTAAATGAGATGAGTGCATTCGTGCATGATTTAAACATAGACCGGTTCTTCGAAGAAATGATTCTTGCACTAGGTGATGTTTGTCCACATTGCACAACGATATTCAGGTGGTATAGAAAATTCCAGAGGGGAAATTTAGCTGTGGAGGATGCTGAGAGGCCGGAAAGGCCACGAACGTTAGTTACGGAGGAAAACGTTACTACTGTGAGGAAAATGCTTGGTGAGGACACGCGAGAGACCTACCAACAGATAGAGGGTACTTCAGACCTAAATGCACCAGCAATTCGTTAGATTCTGCATGATCATTTGTATGTGAAGAAACTTTGTTCTCTCTGGGTACCGCATCGACTAACTGAAGAGAAGATGACAAAACGTGTGACTTGGTGCCGGGAGATGCTGAAAAAGTTTAATAAGGAACAATCTCGGTATGTGAACAACATCGTGACAGGTGACGAGACTTAGCTGTACTATTACGATGTGCCGACTAAAGCTCAAAACAAAGTTTGGGTCTTTGATGATGAGGACACACCCGTAGTTGTCAGAAAATCTCGATCTGTAAAGAAGGAAATGATATCTGAATTTTTCAAATCGAGTGGAATTGTGGAACGCATCGTTTTGGACACACAGAAGACAGTCACAGCTAAAGTCATTGGTTCTATGATGAACCTGCGACCAAAGTCAAGAATGGACACCCGGTTCCTTCATCACGATAATGCTCCAGCTCACCGCACCAAAGTCTGCACCGAATATTTGACCACGACAGGATTGAAACTTCTCGAGTACCCTCCCTACAGTCCAGATCTTGCCTCCTGCGACTTTCCACTGTTCCCGCATGTGAAAATGAAGATAAAAGGGAGGCTGTAGTAATATTCTAAATATATTTAGCAACGTTTTCTTTATATCCACAAATTTTAAACGTATTTCACTTTTGAACGGTAGTGTATATAAATAGAATAGATTCTAATTGGAACTCGAAAAGTTGTTAAGTCTCTCTTAGATATTTGAATTTTTAGATGATCTATTAGAGCCGTGACGATTCTAATATTACTTTAAACTTCAAGTGCGACGTTATTTACTGAATATTTATTACTTAATAGTTGGTAACGTATCAATAAAAACAAACATTAAATCATTTTTTGAAAAGAGGATGAATTGCATATTGTAACACTATCCATTCCTCAACACAAACTTTCTTGTTTATTTTACATCTGCATTTATCTACGGGATAATTGATGACAGCTCATTTGTTTCGTATCCATTACCAAAAGGGCAGCTTACGTTAGCACAAAGTGTAAACTATGCCTCTCACGAGAAAGCCTACAATTTCAAATCTCATATTCCCGTCAAAGACTGTTTATTTATGGGATGTCGTATTGACGTGCACGGATCACTTTTCGCATCAAAAAAAAATGTTACCGGCAAAACAGTATATTGTACGCATGAAACGTTAGTTACCCAAGTACTGCAACTAGCAAACTATCGTCAAAAAAAATACAAAAACAAATCGACGCAGGACGGCGGGAGTCATTCATATATGAAAACTCATAGAAGCGTGGTCGAGATAAGAAATGTGAATGAGACCCGGCACATGCCATTTTTAACTAGAAATTTAGTGCGTTCGCGTTACTGGCACTGTTCACCTGTTTCATTATAAACTCTAATAGAGATATTGTGAAAGTAAAATAGTAATGTTTGACGATTCTCAATACCCTTACGTTACCAGAGAGGTTAATCCCAAAGAAAATGCGAACATTTTGTCGTTGCTGACATTCGCGTAAGTATTATTAATAAGTCGTTATTTTTCAATTAATTTTAGATTACTTTTTTTCGAGTTATTTATCTAAAACTAGTAACTAAGATTCTAGTTGTTCAAAAACAACGTTAATAACATAAAATATAAACGGATTCGACTCACTTAAGCCTTAAACGTTAAAATTAATTGGGTGCAATTAATCAATGAATAGATGTTCAATCAAATTTTAATTCGCAATGCAGAAGGAGCAATGTACAATAATATTAAGTATTGGTATTTATTTTAAATAAACTAGCATTCATATTTCCTAGCAATTTATGATTTTCGTAACTAAGAACATTGTTTAATGTAATTTTACTCATTTAGTTTAAAAAACGTGCTTCATTTGCTTTTATTTATTTACCTATTGTTTAGTTTCGACATTTCTGAAAGTATCGCTTTCTTTTCTTCGCTAAATTGCTTTTAAAATAGTAAACCGTTGGTATTTTAATAAGCATACATCCGTTGTACCGTTGCACCTAATTGAAGATTAAGGTTTTCTGTCCAGTACAGAATTATACGTTTCAATATTTTATTTAAAAGATGTTTAGGACGACTCAAAAAGAATTCGTAGAATATTACGTTTATTTATTTTTTTTAATTGTGTGTTAATATTTAAAAAAAACAATTGAATTTCTTCTAAATAATTTTAATGTTAAAATACATATACTAATATAAATCAAGGCTAGTACGAATTCGTAAAACACAAAATTGATTTTGTTTTTACTTGTATTTTGTGTTAATACTAGAAAAATTGGATTAAAAATAACTTTAATGTTTTATTTATTAAAAAAAAGTCTACGTAAAGTAAGGGGAGCTGATATCCATAAAATGTTAAATTTATATTATTTACTTCCTCAAAATTCTATAAAATATTAAATTTAATTCTTTTACGTATTATATATATATTCAAAATAATCGAATTTTTCTTAAATAGTTTTAATGTTTAATTTTTAAAAAAATTATGTACAGTAATAACAATTAAAGGAAATTATTTTATTTACTTTTATTTCTTTTAATGTTAGAAAAACCATAAAATTTCTTCCTAATTCTTCTTGTATATTATTTTAAAAAAATGTCTAAATGACAACTAGGAAACTAAATAAAATATTAAATGTAATTCTTTTACTTGTATTTTGTGTTGATATTTAAACAAAATTGGATTTCTTTCAAATAGTTTTAATGTTTTATTTTAAATGCTAAATAATAAATCGCCAGAGAGGTGGATAATTATAAACTCAAATTTAAAATCGGAAAAAAACAAGTACTGCTCGATGTGAGTGAGTCACACTTTTTAGGAAGTCAATTTAATGACTTTTTTGCCGATTCGAACTTAAGTTGAAACGACAGTACTAACACGTATAATATAAACAAAATAAGTCTGGATTTAGAAACCTTTTTTTTTCCCTGTCACTAATATTTAAATAATTAATCGTGTTGTCTTTTAAAAAAAATATTCATGTGGTCTTGATGAAGTACCTGTTCATATCATAATATTATTTTCTTTTAAAAATTATACAAAGCTAAGACAGTTAATATATTCATCAAATGTTAAATTTATTTTATATACTACAAAATTCTGTCAAATATTAAATTTAATTCTTTTATGTATATTTAAAAAAATTGAATTTCTTTAAAATAGTTTTAATGTTTTATTTTTAAAAAAATTATGTAAAATAAGAACAATTGAAAGAATTGAAAGAAATTATTTTATATACTTCTATTTCTATCAGGTTGTTACAAATATAATGTCCATTTTTTCCTTCAGTCTGAACTGAATCGCACCTGTGTGGAGACGTGTTTGTTTTTATGAAAATTGTTATTGTATTTGTAGAAAAGGGTATTTATTTTTGAGTGTGTACCTGTTCCATTTCTTGGAATGATTAATACACCTGTCCCTGTCGCGCCTATGGAAATGCTGTCGGCAAGAGATAATCGGACAATTTACCTCTTTCAATTTAAAAAGGGATTAAATGCAGCTGCAGCAGCGCGAGAAATTAATCAGACGTTCGGTGAAGCCACGTGTAATGAACGCACATTACGGCGATGGTTTAAAAAAATCAGCGAGGGAAATTTTGATTTGGAAAATGAGCCTCGCGGATATGCGCGTAGCACCGTTAATTACGACGAGCTGCGTGTAGAAGTTGAAAGTAATCCGTCGACAACAGTGCGTAGCCTTGCAGAAACATTTCAAGTGTCCATTGCCGCCATTAGTCGTCACCTTTCTTCGATTGGCAAAGTGAAGAAACTCGATCGATGGGTGCCGCACCAATTAACGGAAGCCAATAAGCTCCGTCGATTAAAGGTGGCTACCTCTTTGGCTAATCGACAGAAAGTTGAACCGTTTCTTCATCGAGTGGTAACGTGTGACCAAAAGTGGATACTTTATGATAATCGGAGACGGTCAGGACAATGGTTAGATCGAGGTGAAGCACCAAGACTTCATGCACGAGCATCACTTCACCCGCGAAAGATTATGGTGACTGTATGGTGGACCAGTAAGGGTATTATTCACTATTCATTTTTGCAACCTGGTGAAACCATCACGGCAGCGTCCTATTGTGCCGAACTGGAAACTATGCATGGAAAATTGAGCCGCTTGCAGCCCTCACTAGTCAATAGATATGGACCCATACTTCTTCATGATAATGCAAGACCTCATGTTGCACGACAGACAATCCAAAAACTATCGGAATTTGGTTACGAAATTCTCCCTCACCCACCTTATTCACCTGACCTTTCGCCAACTGATTTTCATTTTTTCCGAAGTTTAGACAATCACTTAAAAAATAGGGACTTCCCTGATCGGGAGTCAGTAATAGCAGTGTTTGAGCAATATGTGAGCCGTCATAACCTAGATTTCTTTTCAAAGGCAATTTTTCAGTTTCCAGGCCGTTGGCAACAAACTATTGATGTAAATGGAGACTATTTTGCAGAATAAATATTTATATTTTTTTAAATTTAGACTTTTTTTATTCCTTACAAAATCGGACATTTCATATGTAACAACCTGATATTAATGTTAGAAAAACCATAAAATTTCTTCCAAATTCTTTTTATATATTATTTTTTAAAAAAATGTCTAAATGACAGGTAAGAAACTGAATAAAATATTAAATTTAATGCTTTTACTTGTATTTTGTGTTAATATTTAGAAAAATCAAATTTCTTTCAAATAGTTTGTGTTTTATTTTTGAAAAAATTTATATAAACTAAAAACAATTGAAAGAAATTATCTCATTTACTTATACTTGTTAATATTAGAAAAACAATAAAATTTTTTTCAAAATTTTTTTATATAATTTTATAAAGATATCTATATAAAATAAGGGCGACTAGGAAATTAAATAAAATATTAAATTTAATTCTTTTACTTGCATTTTGTGTTAATATATGTGTATATATAAAATAAAAACTATTGTTAACAATTGGAAATATATAACTGTAAAAGGTACTGCAGGTTAAAGAAAATAAATATCTTGAAAAGGGGGGGACCCCGTCCCCTATAACGTCGTTAATATAAATTAAATGTTTTATTGACTTAACGATCGACACTCCCAATAAAAAAGAGTAAAGATTATAAATTAAAAAATATTAAATTATTTTTTTTACTATATTAAGTTGATATTTAAAAAAATGAATTTCATTCAAATAATTTAAATGTTTTATTTAAAAAAATGAATTTGTATAAATCAAGAACGATTATAAAATTCGTAAAATATTAAATTTATTTTTGTAATGTAATATGTGTTAATATTAAAAAAAATGAATGTTTTGGCACTGATTAAAAACACTATAATAAATTCACTGTAGCATAAACCATTAACAAAAGCACATATTGTAGAAACAATTTATACAACTATTAAAAGACATTAGTCGTCGAAACTATTGACATCGAACAAATCGGTTTCCTGTTAATTATTTTGAAGCTGCTATTGAAAGACCTTACTTTTTCCTTTGATGCAAATAAAAAATATTCATCATTAGTAATAAAATAAATATAAATTTAATGAGTTTAAATACATCCACTTCTCTCTTTTTAACACGTAATTGTTAATCAAACATTCTTTTAGCACATTAAACAATATATTAAAAGCAAATGTTCATAGGAAATACATTTTACAAGCAATAAGTATGTACAATATTGAATTTATTATAATTTAAATATGTTATTCAATAATGGTAAATATCTTCATTATTTATTAAAAAGATAGTAAACTTATTATGGCATATCGTTTATTTTTTTTTTAAATCTCATATTCTAGAAATAATATATGAATATTAAGATATAAATATTGATATTGATAATTATTAATTTTTTAAACGCCAGCTTTAAGTTATTTTTTATTATTATTAGTAATAAAAAACGTTATTTTTTGTCTTCAGATAAGACAGCAATTCATTCACTCAAATTAAATAAAGGTGGAAAATTAATGTAATTTTGATGGCCATACATAATCCTTCCACCTTAAAAATGTATAAAAACACGTTTTAATGCTAATAATATTTTTACAAAGACAAATTGGTACGTAAAATATTGAATTTTATTTAATTCGAATTTATTATATTTAGTTGTTAATATCGTATAAATATTCCACTAATTAATTAATCAAAAAAGCAATTCCAAAGCACGATATTATTTCTTTTAATAATTTCTATAAATAATTCTTATTTATTATATAGTATTTCCATGGATTACATTTTATTTAATATATTTTTTAATTACAGAAACGATTAGAATCTCTTTTATCAACTAACTTCATTAATTCTTCTTGAATAGTTAAAAGGTATTGAATTGATTCTAAACGATGAAAATTTATATCGATAACTGATAATCAACACACAAATTAAAATTTTCAATTATTTTATTCGTTTTTATGTTGTAAAACTTACTATGTTAAGCATTTGTCTCTTCGTGACTTGTATAAGAGACAATGTTTTTGCACGTTTATGTAATGAAAAGCGAGTAATTTTTTGATATTTATATATACATTTATATATATATCAAAAAACCCAATAAAAAATTATTAATTTCTAAAAAAGTGATAATAACTACATACTAACAGCCCAAGATACTTATTTTTTAGCAGATTTACTAATTTATGTAATACTCGTTTCACGAAGGAAGAACAAATAACAAAGATAAATGTACATATTTCTTATACGAGTATACACAATGTACATGTACTTATTTATTTTATTCATAGTATTAAGTTTCGGAATCGTTAATTCTTTACCTTTAACTCTTCTTTTCCTGCACTCTCTAAATTTTAACAAGACGAAAGGATTGTATAATGTGTTTATACAACTAAAATGTACTCAAAATTGTTAGAACCCCAAGAATGTGTTTGTGGTAACGTATTTACTGTTTTTAGTTTAGTGTCTTAAGTTTAAAGACTTATAAAAGTCAAGGTAATTTTGATGGAGCCTGTGATTGATTAACTTAGTCACTTAAGCTTGATATAGAATCCCTTTCCATATTAATTTTCGTATTCTGTATACGTATTTCGTACGTTGTCATCATCAGCAGATAATTTAACAGTGTCTCACCTGGAAAACTACGGCAAAATACACGTACGAAAACAAATTCCGCACACGATCTGTACCGTTGAAAGCCGAAACGCACACATAGTGTGCGTTTTGGTTTTTATAAAATTACTTCCAGGTGCAACACTGTCCTCTATGTCTTGCCCCAAAATATACAACATTTCCCTCGACAGATCGCGCTATGTTTGCGCGTCATGACACCTTAGACATATGCAGTTCTTTGTGAATAATTTTCAACACCTGCCGCAACTAAGATCTGTCTCAATCATTATCATCTGGACGGCTACTCTTTGGTCTAATAGGCTAGAGTACTCCACTTTGCTTATTGTGGCAACATCGTCCGTGAATGATAGTCTTCCACTTCTTGGACCATCTGTGAGAGATATATGTGACCATTTTGAAAATCCCTCTTCCACATCGCAATAGTGTCATATAACGGGCTATCTTCTTCACACTAGAGGTTACTTCAATCTACGGCTTCCTGAAACCAAACAAATCAACATTAATTGTTGTAATTTACAACATTATGAACGTAAGAATCAATTAATATGCAGAACAAATTTTATACAGATATCTCTCCTTTTTAAATTGTTAATTAAGGTTTCGATGCAATCACCTCCTCGGTAGAAGCATTATGACTTGGCAAACAATATTTTAAACCTTTGTTTAATAAGTTTCTTCACGATTAAATGTCTCAGATCAATGATTAACGCGATTGTGTTTCTTTTATAGGAATTTTATCAAAACTATTTTCTAATAGTAGACAAAACTCTTTGCATTTCTTATTTAAACTTGTAACTTTTCTTTCTAATTTATGGTTTGTGATTTCTCCGATTTTGCTATAAAAATTGCACCACTTTTCAAATTCAATATTATTCATAATTTTTGATAATTTCAACTGCAACTCATACATTTCTAGTTTTAATCTACTTTTTTGACAGTACCATTTCATTAGCGCACATGAAATAACTTTATTATTACTTCTGCAATTTGACACGTCACTTTTACTTCAATAAGTTTTGGAAAAACATTTTTACACCGTTTAAAGAAATTAATATCCGCACTTAATAAGTTAACCTTACTGTATAACTTGTGAAACTTATTTAAAATGTACCTCGCAATCTGTGTGTGTATTGTAATTCGTTAAACTGTAATTTAAAACCTACTGCAATAGAATAAAAAAACTAAAATAGAACAGTCATTAATGCGTACCTGCTAGAACATTAATAATTAATATACGGTGCATAAATGCAAACACAATTAAACATAGAAATTAGATAATCGTCCGTTAGAATGCACAACTAGATCTTTTCTTCAAGGCATATGTTTGACGCACATTCTGGAGTACATATGTACTTATGTATGTATGTATGTCTGTATATAAAAGTATTTTTATTAGACTAGATCAAGCGATCTTGCATATGGATAATGAGCAGTAATTGCGACAGAATCTAAACATTCTAATACTCAATTTATTTATTGGAATTCGGAAAAGTCCTGCAATTTGAAGCGTGGAATATTTACAATGTAAAATTAGACACAATAGATTTAAAAGACATTAAAATAGTTAACGTTAATTTGATTTATATTCTTGAGTTATATAACATGCTGTGAGTTAAGTTACTTTTTAGATAGGATGCAATAGATATTGTCTCACAAAAAATACATTACTTATTTTTTCATAATAGTACTCATATAGCAACATTTTATCTCCAAACTCTGTAGCTCCGTTGACCGTTTCATAATTACATAATGCACTTAGAAAAAATAATTTCTTTCTTCAATAAACTATTGAATGTAACTTTTAATGGAAACTGTGGATGATGAAATTAATCACTAAAGGTTTATAGAACCCATTTCCACAATAACTTTCGTATTCTGTATACATATTTCGACAACTAAGTGGTCATCGTCAATAGATCATCATATATCTGAATCCATGGGAAATCCCGCACAGTCCGTCTCTAACTTTCACCGTCGAAAGCCAAACATACACACAGTATGTTTGGCTTTCGCCGTTTCATTGATTTTAATTAAGTGATGCATGGAGATACACTTAATAAATGCCCAATTAATGTACTTGCATGAAAAAATTATGTACACAATCTGGGGCAGAGAAAACAGAACTTTTTTAAAACATTAATTCTTAGCCGCCATCTATTAGAAAAAAATATGCGCCGGTAAGGTAGATCTTTCACTAATGTTATGCCAAACTATTATGACATTTACTTCATTAGAAGCAGAGAAATTGCGAAAGTAACAGTGCGTATTTGGCATTGGTTGAAAAAATAATTTTGAACAAAAAGCAAATATCAACTTCTGTTTTAAACTCAGTAAATCGTTTACTGAAATATTTAATTTGATGAAACGAGTGTATGGCGATGCATGTTTATCACGTACGAGTGTGTATGAGTGGTATAAACGATTTAAAGACGGTCGTACGGACATAAATGACGACGGATATCCTGGTGCAAAAAAAATCTGTGGTTATATTTCCAAAAATTCAATTCATTACATTTTGACATAGCATTTTGGACTGAGAAAGATTTGTGCAAGGTTTGTACCACACAAGCTAACTGAATTCAACATTATACAGACTTGACTAAAGACTTAGAAAAGGATGTAGAGTTCAGGTTTTCTATTGTAACTGATGATGGCACTTGGTGTTTTCAATATAATCCAGAGACCAAGCCTCAAAGCCCTGAATGCAAGCATCCAAGCGAAGAAAGGCCGAAAAAAGCCGTTTAGAGAAGTCAAAAGTGAAAACAATGTTGATTCATTGTTATGCTTCGAAAGGCTTAGTGCACAAAGAGTTTGTACCAACTAGTCAAACTAGTCAATGATGTATATTATCTTGAGGTTATGAAACGTCTTTTGGCGCGAATTTGTCGTGTGCGCCCTCAATATCGTGAAAATGGTAGCTGACGTTTGTTACATGATAATGCATCGCTCCACGCTCATCACTGATTTTCTAACTACAAATGGCATTTTAACTATCAACCATTCACCGTATTCACCGGATTTGGCCCCCTGTGATTTCTATCTATTTTCCAAACTACATTTACCGATGAAAGGACAGCGTTATGTCGAAGTCGAAGCCATTAAAGAGCCGTCGACAGTGATCTTGAAGAACATCTCTAAAGATGAGCTTAAAAATTCATTCGACATGTTAACTGACCGTGCAAAACGTTGTATTGAAGTTGAAGGCTTTGAAGGCTTTGATTAAAATAAATGAGTTTTACCAAAATAGTAAACTTTTGTTTTTATTTTAAAAAATTTCGATTTTCTCTGCGACAGACAATATATATATATATGTATATATATAAATAATTTCTCCCTCCTTTCTTAGTCTTATAGGATCATACCTGAATAACAGGATCAATAATGTTTTCCATAGTAGCTTCTCGTCTAGTGTGTTTATATCCACCTCCGGTGTTCCACAAGGTTCGAATCTTGGTCCACTATTATTCTTACTTTTTATAAATGATTTACGTACAAATTTGCCCTCTAATGCCTTATTTTATGGTGATGATATGAAAATATTCAATGTAGTGTCGTCTAGAACAAATGCCATGAACTTACAGGAGACTATTAATTTTATAATTACTTGGTCTTTTGTTAATTGTTTATATTTGAATATTGATAAATGTTTTTTTTATATCTTTTGTTAGAAAATTAATACAATTTCCTTCTTCTTGTTCTATAAGTAGACATATTTGAAAATTAATTCGATGAAAGATCTTGGAATATTATTTGAGTTGTAATTTACTTATTCAGCATTTGTTTGTTCATCGGTAATAATACTCGATTAACTACATTTTGGACAAAACAAAACCAGCATGTGAATTGTATTTTTAATGGAGGACATTCTCTGATTTATAATGCGTTATTATTGAGGCATAGTTTACTGATAAACATTGATAATAACGTAGGATATGATTTCAACCTTTTTTCGTGCTCTATTTCATCTTCATTATCGTCTGGGTGAGAATTATTCTTATACACAACAAGAATGTTTATTGGTAAAGAGACTGATGTCATTTATTTGAGTATACCCACAACAGATTGTTATATAACCAAAAAATATTTACAATTGTAACATTTACGGCACTGGTTATATCGCCATTGTTTATTTGTTTACATACAATATTAAACTAGAAAAAAATATGTTTATAAGTACAGACAATAAACATTGTGTTGGCGTGAGACAAGTATGATTTATTTTTCAACCTATTTCTTACTTAAAAATCACTTGACAAGTACGTGTAAAAATAGCAGGCTCTTTGTAATATCCTTAAAAAACAAAATAAACAATCGAATATTCGATGTTTATTTTGTACGATCAAATACAAACTGATTTTTATCATTCAATCTGCGACTGTAGACGATTGTTTATTAAATTAGTTTTTAAATTAAGTTATTACTTCTTTTCGAAATAAGGAAGTTATAAAGTACATATTTTCATAAAACATCAAACTGCTATTTTCTATTTTTATTTTAGTGAAACTTCCGTACGCAAAAAAAAAAACTGTGCGCAAAATTGAGAATTTTAAGAATTTTGTTTGATATATGCTTATTAAAATATAACGAAATGGAAAACCGTATGTACGAATACACGTAAAACGTTTAGAAATCTAAACATTAAACTTACGTCAAGTTATATTTATGCCGGTTAATATTGCTTTATTCTTTAAATAGTTCATTGACTATCCATCATCTAAAATTATATAAATCATGCAAAAACACAAAACATGGAAGTTACTGTCGGTCGCAAAAGTTTTCATATATCCTAGGAACGTGGAAAATTATTAAAATTATTCGTTATTTCCATTCAGTAAAACTTTACTAGTACGAAAATTGTTACTATTTAAAACTATAATTTCACTTGTTGCTGAACACTTTAAAGTTGTAGAAGTTCGTTGCATTCAACGATACTACAATTGTTATACGGTAGATATTGACAAAAATTCTTCTGTAATAATTAAAAAAGAGAAAAAAAAACCCATTACCACGTATTTCGACAACTAAGTTGACATCATCAGCAGATTATCACAGTGTCGTACCTGGATCCGTGATCAAAGAAAAAATTGCGCACACTCATTCGACTAAAACCAAACACACACTGGCGTTCATAAGAAACCTATATTTGCAAGTTTTAAAACTCACATTTGCCCTAATGTGCTCCCCCCTGTTAGCCTTAATTACATAGTTTTTATTTTTCACAATAGAGATGCTTTCATGGCTATCTAATTCAACGTAATTGTTTATATCTTTGATTAAATGTAGTCGTAGTCAATCCGCAGTTTCACTATGATTATTTTCTAGCACGTGTTTCGTTAAACTAGATTTCTCAGGCCGATTAAACTTGATGTGCGAAATATATTCTTGGCTTATTACAATTTCGGCATTTTATTTCGTAAATCTCCGATTTCTCTCTATGCGGAAGATAAAGTTGACTTTATCTTTCGCATAGAGTTCCTGGACCGAAATGTAACTTGAAATCCGCCTTGTTTAAAAATCATATTTAAATTTTCTGTAACCGGGTGAAACGGCAAGCATATAAATTGCATGTTTCGATTGTTTTGAAGTGTCAAACAAATGGTATCCCAAATTGTCTTTTTTAAGTTAGTGTTCCTAATTAATCTAATAAAAAATTTGAATAATGTTGAATTTGAGGAGTGGTATAAGTTTTAAAATCAGAGAAATCATAAACCATAACTTAGAAAGAAAAGTTAAAGGTCTAAATAAGAAAATTGAAAAAGTTTTAATCAAAAAACGTAATTAAAATAACTTTCTACATCAATGTTTGTATTTCGACAACCAAGTTGTTATCTTCAGCAGGTAATTAATCACAGTGTCATTGAAGTACACCCCCTCTTCCACTTATGTACCTTTTTCTTTAACAGACATCTTTTCTAGGAAGTAAAAGTGTAAAGAATTTGTTACCGGATCCTTGTATGTGTTTAATACATAGTTTTTGTTCTTTATAATGTATATGCATTCAATGCGTCCTAGCTAACTAATTCACGTAATCGTTTATATTTTTGCATTGTTTTGCATGACACTATGATTATTTTCCTGCACGTGTGTCGCTAATCTTGATTTCTCAGGTTGATTAAACTTGATGTGCGCTATTCTTTATGCCATGATTGTACTATTAGAGATTTAACAGTGCATTGTTGTGTGTTTATTTCAAATGATATTATCAACTTATAAAAGAATAACGCGGATGAGGACGCTATTTGGTTTTTGAGGCGAAGAAATTGTTTTACGTAACTGATTATTAGTTTCTACGATTAGGAACTAACTATGACTATACTATTCAATTTCAGATAAAAAGTGGTTTTGATAAATTGTTATATGACGGAGTTCTAATCTTAGTAGTAATTTGTGTAAATATTCCTTCCGTTATGTATTGCTTTTTGACGTAATCAATGATCGTCACTTAAACGGTAAAAAAATAGAAACAAATGACTATAGTCACGGTTTTGCTGTTAGGCGGATGCGAAAATGCGTCCGACTTTTAAATCGGCACGTTAGATGCTCTTGTATCCTCCGGCTTTCATTCTAGGAAAATGTCTTAACAATTAATACTAATATATGTACTTATTTAACGTATTAAGAGAGACTGTAACATTATTAGAAAGAAATATTAGTTATTTAAGCTCTGTATTAAAAGATCACATATCGCGTGTACAATATTAATTTTGTAAGGAAAATCGTCCGAAATTACGAACACGATCTACTTCTGGGCTTCCGGGCTGGAAGCTTGTAACTGCCGACGTTTCGTACCCACTCATATGGGACATCTTCAGGGCTCAACTACTGCTACTGCCTGTCGCACTGAAACTTAGTTTCAGTGCGACCGCGGAAGTCTACGTACCAGATTACGAACACGACTTTTTAATTTATTTAACGAATCATGATGCTACAGAAGTAAAGATTTTGTTAAGTTCGTTACAATAAAAGAATAATTTTAAATCGTTAAGTTTAAAAAATGAAATATATATGATTGAAATAAAGTAGTAATTAACATTTATTTAGACGGCATAGACTGTCGATAGTCATTAAAGTATTCGTAAGAAATGAGGTAAGAAGAAATCTCTAAAGTACTACCACCGGAAGCTAAAACAATATTATAATATAAACCACGAAATTTTGCCAGTGCATCAATCACGCTGCAAAATACGAATGTATACTGGCATTTATCTAATTCATCGGTAGTCACATGTGTTGAAGAAAGAAAGGGCGGAAACGTTTTTCTAATAGAGTTACGCACCACGTCTTGTAAAGAAATCGTGAAAAAATTGAAACAAAGGTAAGCAGAGTATGTGTATTATGCACACATGTGTCATGTACAATACAAATAAAATAGTGTTTTGACTTTTGACATATGAAGATTGTCATTCCAGCGGTTTAAAAATTGTTATATTCCTTGTATCTTACCGCTGTTTTGTTATTATTCTAACAAATAATTAATCACATTTATTACACCATCCTTTTAAGTTTACACTTAGGTAACCTATGTCGGCAGTTTTTACATTTGTTATTGACAAGTTTACAGGTTAGATATATATTACATTATCGCATCTGACAGCAATATGAATATAGTATTTAATTTCACATCCTCACTTCCTATCGTCATCTTATTTTATACGATAGTGATCACGTGATCGGAAAACATTCCTGATTTAAACTATATAAGTTTATTATTTAACAATAATACTAATATAACACGATGCTGCATACGTATTTTAACAACAACTTTGTTATTTATAGTACATCAGTTATTACAATATTAGAACTTTAAACATCACGCCGCTGAAGTAGGCGACTTTAAACCAATCCTACTTGCAGCATTAAAATTTAAATTTTAACTCTTTAAATTTCAATTCAATTACAATTCAATTTTTTTTAAATGGGGTCATTGCTATTTTATTTTAAAATGTTTTTCTTAATTCACAGAAAGTTAATTTTGTTTAATGTATTATGTTGTCGCAAAATTCATGATGCGCTTTTTTATTTTTCACAAACAACTTGATATAAAAAAATATCAAGTAATTAACCAGGATGTTTCCCTTTAACAGGGTGTAAATCACTTATTGGCGGCCCACATGTGACTTGCGAACCATGTGTTTGTCACGGTCGATCTAAACTATGTTTCAATGCAATACAAGTACATTTCGACAACTAAATTGTCATCACCAGCAGTAGAAAGAATAATACCAGCGTGTTATAGTAATGCACTTAATTTGTGCAAAGTGGTTTTTGTTAGTGTTATTTGACAACATCGTATCAAGAATTAAAAACTACATTGTAGTGAAGTGTTTATTTTTTATGGCTCAAATTTAATTATAAGTGCATAAGTTAAGTGAAATTTATTACATAATAATTTTTCTGCAAAATTATTTTTTAAATTTATTTGAACAATTAACATGGATTTAAGGAGATCAGAAAAGAGATTTTCTCTTTTAAAAAATGCCCTCGAAGACAAATCTCTGAGCTTGCTTCCAAATATTTTCAAGTTAATAGTCTTTCTGGCATCTGTAACGCGATATTACTTGTTTCCGTTGTCTTTAATGTAGATCTCTATTTAATGGTATCCATGTATCCCGAGCAGGACAAATCAAAATGTATTTTAAACTATTTAAATCATTTCTTACCGTAATAATTTTAACAAAATAACATTTAAATATTAAATTGCCTTTATGAGAGCAACCAAATCGGTTAAAGAAAAGTTCTCATTCTGTTTGACATTACAAACATATTTTTAAGAGAAGAAAGCCAATCAATCAAGTGAAGGATTCAATGCCAGATAATTAATATATTGTGAAAGACGCAACGTTTTACAGATGTTGAACGTGTGAAATGGTGTCAATAAATCCACTCTCGATTTTTTAAGAATTGTTTGAAGCACAATGCACGACGTGCGATTTAATTTGGTAGACTAACCGGTTTCTATTATTACTTTCATGGTTTAATAAATCCTTGTATCCGATGTTACCATATAAGCACGCTAAAAAAAGGAAAATTATATGCACGTGGATTTATTTACAGAAATCCAGTGGCGCACGGTGGTACCAAATACATGAATTCTTCTCCATAATTCTTTCCACGTGCTATTTTAAGTTTTATAACGTAATTTACCAACAATTGTTACATCTTATAAGAATATATTAATAAAAAATTAATTCATAAATGTGGCAATAGTAGTATATTACGAAGAATCTTATATGTTACAAGAAGAGGTACTGCATTTGTTTATAATAAAAAGTTATTGTACATTATATCATTGTAATACATACAAAGGATACTAGGAAAGTTTTGCAATATGAAGCAACAATGAATCGTAGGAAGCCGCTTGCTGCTGCATATTGGGACATGTTCATACGTGCATAGTAGCCGCCGCGCCATCTCGATGGGAGATAAAGGCAGTTTTGCGTTATAATTTCGTGCGTAGTTTAAACATAGACCAGTGCTTCGAAGAATTGACTCTTGCACTAGGTGATATTTGTCCACATCGCACAACGATATTCAGGTGGTATAGAGAATTCCAAAGGGGAAATTTAACTGTGGAGGGTGCTGAGAGGCCGGGAAGGCCACGAGCGTTAGTTACGGAGGAAAACGTTACTACTACGAGGAAAATGCTTGGCGAGGACAGGCGAGTAACCTACCAGCAGATAGAGGGTACTTCAGGCCTAAATGCACCAGCAATTCGTTCGATTTTGCATGCTCATTTGCACGTGAAGAAACTTTGTTCTCTCTGGACGCCGCATCAACTGACTGAAGAGCAGATGACACGACGTGTGACTTGATGCCGGGAGATGCTAAAAGAGACTTGGCTGTACTGTTGCTGTGCCGACCAAAGCTCAAAACAAACTTTGGATCTTTGATGATGAGGACACACCCGTAGTTGTCAGAAAATGCCGATCCGTAAAGAAGAAAATGATAGCTGTATTTTTCAAATCGAGTGGAATTGTGGAACACGTCGTTCTGGACACACAGAAGACAGTCACAGCTAAGTGGTACACTGAATAGTGCCTGCCTAGAGTCATTGGATCTATGAAGAACCTGCGGCCAAAATCAAGAATGGACAGATGCAAGAAATTAAAGGATTCGAGGAAATCAACGACAAAAAAAATATATTCCACAGTTTTTTGCCTGAGATTTTCCTTGAGAAGCTTTCTCCATATCTTCTAATTTAATCACTACACCGTTGTGTATCGCGTACGGAGTTTGTTTTCGTACAGGTATTTTTCGCCGTGGTTTACCAGTTAATGTGGAAAGGGGTTATATATCAACCTTAGTGATTAAGTTAATCAACCACAGGCTCCATCGAATTCAACTATATCTTCTATCTATGTTGCGAGTTTCTTGTGTTTCCTCGCTTACTTGGCCAATAGATAGTAGAATAAATGCGATAACTACTAAATACCTATACAAAATACGAAAATTAATGTGGAAAGGGGTTATATATCAACCTTAAGTGATTAAATTAATCAACTACTATTATTAACTTATTTTTCTGTCTTAATGTTACGTATTACCTCGCCAGAGAAACAGGTAGTAAACTTAAAGGTTGCGATAATGTTTCCACTCTTATTTCATATCAAAACAAAAATAGTTTTTAATCTTAATCGTATTTTATTTAAATAATTTATCTAATTATTGATTGGCTAGTAATAATACTATAATCGCGGTACTATAATGTAGTAAATTTTCTTCGATTAAACCTGGTTTAAGTACAGTTATCAAGAATGCCATTCATTTGATAAAATTAAGATCATGAAATTTGCCTTACGTTAAATATTTTATCTCAGACAACGTTTCTAGATTACGATAAATCAATTTAAAATATTGCACGCCATTTAGGAATGTCGCGTTTGTTTCGATGATGTTTTCTGTAAACAAGTTGGTGCACATGCCTCGTGTGAATTGCAGACGCGTATTAAATTTATGCAAAAGCCTGTTTTAAATATTTAAGTTAACTATAAAATAAACTTGTTGACACATTGTTTAAACTTTGAAAGTTTAAATATAGCCAGATGTACATATCTTACATAATCGTATAATTACAAGTATATGCTGAGAAAAAAACTCTTTCTACACATTTATTCCGTAGTACTAATGTAACAGGTGTTTGTATAGTCTGTCGCAGAGAAAACCGAACTTTTTCAAAATAAAAACAGAAACTTACTATTTTGGGAAAATTCGTTTATTTTATTTAAATTATTTGGCTTCAATACAACGTTTTGCACCGTCAATTAACACGTCGAATGAATTTTTAAGTTCATCTTTAGACATGTCCTTCTAGATCTCTGTCGACGGTTTTTCATGGCTTCGACGTCGGCATAACGCTGTCCTTTCATCGCCAGTTTGGAAAATATATAGAAATCACAGGGGGCCAAATACGGTGAATGGTTGATGGTTAAAATGCCATTTGTAGTTAGAAAATCAGTGACAAGCGTCGAGCGATGAGATGGTGCATAGAATAAACGCCACAATTCAAATAATTACGTACATGTCTTAAATTCAATTCCACAA
Organism: Dermolepida albohirtum; assembly: GCA_031893035.1. Taxonomy (NCBI): domain Eukaryota; kingdom Metazoa; phylum Arthropoda; class Insecta; order Coleoptera; family Scarabaeidae; genus Dermolepida; species Dermolepida albohirtum. The sequence continues at coordinate 79,165 of JAVIWB010000954.1, read as the reverse complement.
AGGCTACACCTTTGTCTTCAAACCACTGACTAGCAGTTTCAGCATTCACATTAATTTATACATATCATTATGATTCTCATTTTCATTGGGCTTAAACAAAAGTCTACTTAAAACTTAATCACTGTGGTTGATATATAACCCCTTTCCACATTAACTTTTGTAATTCTTTATACGCAGTGTACATCTTGGTTCTGAGCGGTGTAGATCGCGTACGGAGTTTGTTTTTCGTACAGGTGTTTTTTCGCCGTGTTTTGCCAGGTGCGACACTTTGAAATTGTCTGCTGATGATGACGACTTAGTTGTCGAAATGCGTATACAGAATTCAACTACTTAAAACTATCATTCCTATTGATTTATTGATGATTTTATACCATATTGCCAAATCTACTCTTTTAGACAATTCATATTGGTTAACTAATGATAATACAACATTTCTGTATTAGGGTTGTCGACTCAGAATTAATTATAGAATCACCCTACCTGACGATTATCCATGAATTTCTGACCGCCTTGTATATACAGTCCTTTTTTTACGGAGCCGAGTCAATAATTAGCGTGCCTTGGCAAGATATTTTTCAACAAAGTCTCTGCGTAATTGCTAAGTTAAAAACAAGTAAGACCTTTTTTATTAGTGCTGCACTTTTTCGTCAGGCACACTATTTAATGATCCCTCCTCGTATGTTAATATTTCAACTTTTTCTCGACATTATTGTAGAGAAATATCATAAATCAGAATTTGACGGAATAAGTTGTACTCGAAGAATCGTTCTAGATTAATTGGTTTCTAAAAAGGACAAGAAAAAATTTAAAAAAGTGGGAACTAACTAGACGTCAATTCCTCAAATATTTTTTGTGTTCCTACGAAAAAAAATTAAATCATTATTTTGACATGATTTATTATAATTCTGTATACAAATCATTATTAAAATTTTTTCAAGAAGAACTTCTTTTTAATGTCAAATAAAAAGACGTCGGTCTATATGCAACTAAACATTTTCAAAGTATAAACAATTTCATTTCTTGCAATTGTTTATATTTTGAAAATGTTTATATTAAAGTGTGACATTTAAAATGAATGATATTACAGTAAAACCTGTGTTAACGGCCACCTGACTAAAGCGGCCACCCGAATCGACTATAAGGAAATTCCCATACACAAATACCCGTTAATTATGGCCACCTTTGTAAAACGGCCGCGGCCAAATAACCCAAACTTTTACGGCCTATTTTCATAGAAATTTACCTGCCAATGTCGGCCGGACTATTTATGACATGTATATCTTTATTGACGGAAATACCTAATACAAATTGTCGGGGTTTCCCGGGGTTTCCTATTACCTGGTAGTAATTCACCCTTTTCGATTTAAACTTAAAAATGAGAACGGTCCTTTACAATCGACCCTTTTCTGTCTGCTTAATGTCAGAGGAGGAACACTAGAATAAATCATATGCAGGGAATTATAGGTCTTGACCTTTTTTCAATGTTGTTCATTTTAGTTTAAGTAAAAATAATTTTTAAAATCTTGTGAAACAAACACACAGTGTACATCTTGGTTCTGAGCGGTGTAGATCGCGTACGGAGGTTGTTTTTTCGTACAGGTGTTTTTTCGCCGTGTTTTACCAGGTTCGACACTTTAAAATTGTCTGCTGATGATGACAACTTGGTTGTCGAAATACGTATACAGAATTACAAAAGTTAATGTGGAAAGGGGTTAAATATCAACCTTAGTGATTAAGTTAATCAACCACAGGCTCCATCAAATTCAACCACGAGAGAAAAATCAAATTGGTAAACTTGAAATGAAGACTTAATATTGAAAAATACTCCAAATGAATCACCTTATAATTTCCTTTTGATGTATAAATAACGAAATTTATTATTTTGTTTACTGTCTAAATCGATTCAAGGATTATGTGCAATACAATGACGTTGAACAAACAGATAAAGGGATTTTTTGAAGACGCTTTTGCAATTATAGTACATTCATGGGAATTACGTTGTTACAGCTATTATTTACGAGTTTGGAATGATAAATTCGCTATATATATATCCTTTTAATCTAGAATCATTAAATACAAGTACGTAGTTTAAATGAGCATTTAATTTCCTTAAAAGTAAATCGTGTGTTTATATATATTTAGGTACCCTATGTTTCCGGTTAACTATAAATTATTAAGATGTCTGTCCGTTGTTTGTTCTGTCACGAGTTATTTGAAAATACATTCAATTGTGTGACAATCACGACTGATAATAAAACAATTAACTTTAATAAAAATTACATTTTAGAATTCCCACATAGCGGTGTACTCCTTATCATTTCACTAATTATTTTCGTGTTCTTTATTTGAATACCTGATTCGAGATAAATACTGGTTTTAAGTAGATTAATACTTTTTTGAATTAACGATAATTAATAATTCAACGCCAAATCAACATTTTAATTTATATTCAACACATACCAGTTTAAAACACCTTTTGCATTTATAATTAGTACTTTGTTAATTGTAATCTTAAAGTTAGATTTTCTTTTCGGCTTTAGATTGTGCCCAGATTATTGGCTAAAGGGGATGTCGACTACTGAATGTTAATTAAAGCTTGACATTTTGTTGCATAAAAAGTTTACCGCGACTCTACCTTTTTTCCGAAAAATTCTTTTGAACAGCCAGATATTGCACTGTTTTTGGAACTGAAACTTGATCTAGAGAGACTGTATACGTGGTATGTCCTTTAAGTTATGCATAGTGGGACTTAGAGAGCGCCACTAATCAAACGTCAGTACTAAAAATTAACCTCCATCTTTAGTTAACCTAAATGCAAAGCTTCGGTGCGATACGTGTAGTGTTGTAGCTACAACGAACTGTCAAAGTTGACGAGTTAATTGAAAAATGTAATTAAGCCGAGGACATTTTCGCTGAATATTTTTTTATAATTATCTCAACAAAATTCCTTGCCGAGTTGGTTTCTGTTTTCGACAATGAAGCACCACATCAGTCAACAATTTTTCGTTGGTATGGAGAATTCAAATATGGGCGAATTAGTCTTATTAGTCTTAGAACGATCCAAGAGCAGGTTCAGCAAAACCGGTAGTTACTCAGAAAAACGTCGATACGATGCGCAAGATCGAAGATCGACATGTGACATGTCGTCAGATGGAAGTATTGTTGGGAATTTCGAAGACCTCCATTTGAAAAATTTTGCATAAAGAATTGTGTGTAAAAAAATTAGTTTCCCGTTGGATACGGCATTTATTGATCGAATAAACAGAAAACAATTATAGACAGGTCCAGCCAGCATCTTTAACTTTATTATCAAATCTAAAGAATAAAGATTTGTACACAGTCTGTCGCAGAGAAAACACTTTTAAAATAAAAACGAAAGCCTATTATTTTGGTAAAATTCATTTATTTTATTCAAAATATTCACCTTCGGCTCCAATACAATGTTTTGCACGGTCAATTAATATCTCGGATGAATTTTTAAATTCGTCTTTAGAAATGTCATCCCAAATCGCTGTCGATGCCTTTTTAATGGCTTCGACGTCGGCATAAAGCTGTCATTTCATCGGAAAATGTAGTTTGGAGAATACATATAAATCAGAGCGGAGGCAAGTCCGGTGAATATGGTGTGTGATTGATGGGTTAAAATGCTATTTGTAGTTAGAAAATCAGTGATATGCGTCGAGCGATAAGATGGTGCATTATCATGTAACAAACGCCAGCTACTATTGTCACGATATCGAGGGCGCACACGACGAATACGCGCCAAAAGACGCTTCATAACACCAAGATAATACATAGCATTGACTGTTTGACTAGTTGGTACAAACTCTTTGTGCACTATGCCTTTCCAATCATAAAAAAATCAAACTGTTTCACTTTCGACTTCTCCAAACGGCTTTTTTTCGGTTTTTCGTCGCTTGGATGCTTCCATTCAGAGCTTTGACGCTTAGTCTCTGGATTATATTGAAAAAATCACGTCTCATCGCCAGTTACAATAGAATACCTGAAGTTTTCGTCCTTTCTTGAGTCTTTAATCAAGTCTGTACAATGCTGAATTCAGTGGTGGTACAAACCTTGCGCAAATCTTTCTCAGTCTCAAATGCTATGTCAAAATGCGATGAATTGAATCTTTGGTAATATTTAATTCCATGTCCACGTATCGCAATGAAGATTTCGGCTCATTTCTGATAAATTAACACACAACTCGAGGTTACTTTCCGTAACCACAGATTTTCGTACACCAGGATGTTCGTCGTCATTTATGTCCGTACGACCGTCTTTAAATCGTTTATACCACTCATACACACTCGTGCGTGATGAACACGCATCACCATATACTTGTTTCATCAAATTAAACGTTTCAGTAAACGATTTACCAAATTTAAAACAGAACTTGATATTCGCTCTTTATTCAAAATTCATTTTTCGAACAATGTCAAATACACATTGTTACTGTTACTGTATGTGCAACTTCTCTGCTTCTAATGACGCAAATGTCATGTTATTTTGACATAACATTGATAAAAATCTACCTTACCGACGCATATTTTTTTAATAGATGACTATTAAGAATTACTATTTTAAAAAAGTTCGGTTCTCTCTGCGACAGACTGTGTATATGTGATTTATAAATATTTTTTAATTTTCAATTCTTTTAGTGGATATAACAATGAAAGAATTATAGGAACGGCCTATCTCAAAGAAATTGACGTAGATTGCAACAATAAACAAATACGTAATAAATGATTTATGCTCAATTACTATTTAAATAAATTTGTTGAACATATTTAACTAATAAAGCATAACGAAGACATTGCCACGTACAAAGAAATATTTCAGTTGAAGCTCCAACGCATTTTTTTTAGATTTCTGTAAATAGGCCTTGATTTCAAACTTCCTATTTCCTTAGTAAACACAGACATTTTATAAAACTCCAGGAAAATATGTTATTTGTCGAAATAGAAATGCAAACATGACTTCGCGTATCTTCCTTTTACAAATACTTCCTATCACATTTAACTTGGAGGTTATGTACACACACGCATACACTAGAACACTAGATACGTACTTGTTTAACATATTAATGCATTCTTTACCGCTCGTGTTTATGTTGCTAACAACGCGATGTTATTTCATCGAGAATGATCACCGATTCGTTAGCAAATATTGTATAAGAAACGTTAATATGGTTAAGTGCTTCGACAATTACATCTGCATATTAACATTTGCTTGTATTTTTGTAGCAAACATTTTATTAAACATGTCTTCGGGTACAGCGTAAAAATACAGAAATTTAAATAAAAACACCTTTATTTGCGTGATTTTACAAAAGACGGCTTTATTGACATTAATTTTGCATAAAGAGTAAACATGTTGCATGTTAAATTACTTATTCTTCCATTACTGTTTAATACCAAGTGTTTCGGAAAGTCGTTACCAGTTTTTTCGTAAAAAGACTACATAATTTTCAAGAATATGGAGAAATTTATTTATTCAATGTATTGGGCATTTAATTCTACACATCTTGTCCATCTTTTAGGCAATTTATATGCCATACCAAAAAAACTCCAATTTGCCACCACTCTCTCACACATGTCGGCCGGAGCGTTGGTAATTTCGTGTTCGATATTGTTCCTAAGCTTCTCGAATATTATTGACTTATTGGCATAAACTAACGACTTAACGTAACCCCATAAAATGAAATCCACCGGCGTTAAATCGCATTAGTGAGATGGCCACTCGACTGGACCATTTCTCGAGATTACACGGTTACCCAATTTCCCCTTCACTTGATCAATTGTTTTACTAACTGTGTAACATGCGGCGCCATCTTATCGGAACCATACATCGCTGATGTCAAGTCCATCCAATTCTGGACAAAAATAATCTTCCTATATCGCACGATGGCGAACTCTATTGATCGTAACATGGCGATCATTTTCATCGTATGGTCGAATCACACCTCTGGCATGAAATCCACACCACACGGCACTTTTTGTAATTGTAATGGAGTCTCTTGAAGCACATGTTAGTTTTTTGCTGTCCAATAACGCATATTTTGCTTATTGACAAAGACATTAAACCAAAACTGAGCTTCATCGCTGGAGACGATTTTTCGATGAAATTTAGGATTTTCTTCGAACTTTAGCAGAGTCCAATCGAAGAAATTTTGGCGTTCCAAGTGGTCAAGAGGTTTCAGTTCTTGAGTTAACTTTATCTTGAAAGGTTGTAAGCCAAGATCTTTACCCAAAATATGCCACAATGTGGTTTGAGAGATTCCCGATTCCTGTGAATGACGTGGAATCGACTGATTTGGCTCATTTTGAACTGAAGCACTTACGGCTGCGATATTTTCGATACATCGACAGGTGTGTTGTCTCACTGGAACAGGAACATCCAATAGTGAATATTTTGACTCGAATTTTTCCAATATACCACGCACAGCTTGTCTGAAGGACGATTTTAAAATTTGCTTCGTACGAGTTTCTGCCACCACAGCAGACAAGTGCGTAAGTGCGACACTGTTCAATTATCTGCTGATTATGATAAATAAGTTGTCGAAATGATCAATAAGGTTGATATATAACCCCTTTCCACATTAACTTTTGTAAATTCTGTATGCGCATTTCGACAACCAAGTTGTCATCATCAGCAGATAATTTCAAAGTGTCGCACCTGGTAAAACACGGCGAAAAACAACCGCACGAAAATCAAACTCCGTACGCGATCCACAGTGTACATCTTGGTTTTGAACGGTGTGGATCGCGTACGGAATTTGATTTTCGTGCGGTTGTTTTTCGCCGTGTTTTACCAGGTGCGACACTTTGAAATTATCTGCTGATGATGACAACTTGGTTGTCGAAATGCGTATACAGAATTTACAAAAGTTAATGTGGAAAGGGGTTATATATCAACCTTATTGATCAAGTCAATCAACCACAGGCTCCATCAAATTCAACTAAGTTGTCGAAATATGTATACAGAATACGAAATTGGATGTGGAAAGAGGTTATATATAAACCTTAAGTGATTAAGTTTATCAACCACAGGCTCCATCAAATTTACGAACATTACAAAGTTGAATTCTGCCAGTTCAAAGGTACTGTTTTACATTCGACGCACGCTAAATTCAATACTTTTTATTTTGCCGAAAATTTCAATTTTTCCAGTTTAAAGTAGTACTTAAAGCAACCAAATTTAAAATTTTTTTTTATAAAAATTCTTAATTTCTCAAAGGGGTATGTTCGCAAAATTTGGTCCTGACTTAATCCCAAGAGAAAGAAAATCTTGACAAACACGTCGGTGGGCTACATATAACGAATTACAAAGAAAACGTCGCAAAATAAAATAGTTTACTGACAAAGAACTTGCGTTTTCTTCTCTAGGCTCGCCAATTATTTGGCCGCCTTCGTAAAATAAAACTATTCAATATGATGAAAATTTTCCTTATTTTGTACAACGTAATATTCTGCTTTAACATACTTGTTCCACGTACAGCTTGTGTATTACCTAAGTATATACATCTTATCTTTCACCTATGATCTACATTCGAACATTAATTTCGACATTATACATAGAATAATTAATATATAAAAGTCAAGTTTTCTTAGAAAATTGAAACAAAGCAATCTGATTCAATATTTCCAATTATACTGTCCGTAAGTGGGACAATATTTTAATGCGTGGCTGTATATACGTAATCTTACCGATGTAAACTAATCCAGCTTACCTTGTCCCACTACATATTCAATTTTTTCTCCGTTCCAAATTGAAAACGAACATTGACTTGCTCGGTAATTCCTTTCTTACAATCTCTTTCTTCGAAATGCGTTAAATTTTGTTTATAAAATGTCATAAGATAGTAAATTAAATATAAAACGAGTAAACTATAATTCGGTTTACCATGAAGTGTATTCGAATTAAACAGCGGTTTACCATGAAGTGCATTCGAATCAAACCGAAGCCTAAATTAAAACCCCATTTAGAAATTTCAAAAATTGGTACAGAAATGGGGCTTGCTAGAACGACAACTATTTCGTCAAGCCCTAACAATATCAAGCTGGAAAGAAGTCTTGTATGTTTCCTGAAAAGAAACAAACGAACAATGGCGTACATAATATGTAATTCAAATAGCATACGAATTTGTTTACATTTTCGTTGTGATAGCAAAAACTTTAAAAACTGCATTCTTTCTCTCTTCGCCTGTTACTACGCAAAGTAGCGAAGAATTAACATTTTACATATTGTTTTCTATAGAATATTTAATTTTGATGTAATTTTATAATTATAAAGTGAAAATTAATTTAACTCTTCTGACTTAATCCTGAAAGAATGATAATCTTGGAAAAACAGGTCAAAATGAGAATATTGGAATATGCCAGTGGATTACTTTCAAAGTTTCAATGATTTTTGAGATGAACAATACATTCTGCTAGTTCAAACTTATTATTCTACATTTTTGGAAGGCCGAATTCAAAACTTTTTATTTTGATGAAAATTCCAGATTTTTCAAAGGGGTATACTCGCAAAAATTGGCATTTTTGAAAAGTTATTGGATATTAACAAATGCTCGCGTACTGACATTTTCGAAGATCCCAAAAACAATTATGAAGTCAAAATTAATCTAACTCTTCCGACTTAACCATGACAGAATGAAAATCTGGGAAAAAAATGTCGAAATGAGAACTTTGGGATATGCCAGTGGATGACTTACAAAGTTCGAATGGTTTTGAGGCGAACAATACACTGCTAGTTCAAAACTATTATTTTAGATTCTAGGAAGGCCAAATTCAAAAGTTTTTATTTTGATGAAAATTCCAAATTTTTCAAAGGGCTCGTAAAAATTGGTATTTTGGAAAAGTTATCGGACTTTAACAAATATTCGCGTACTGACATTTTGGAAGGTCCTAAAAACAATTATGGAGTCAAAATTTATCTAACTCTTCTGACTTAATCCTGAGACAATGGAAGTCTTGAAAAAACATATCAACATGAGAACTTTGGAATGTGCCAGTAGATTACTTCCAAAGTTCGAATGATTTTGAGACCAACTATACATTCTGCTAGTTTAAAACGATTATTTTAGATTCTAGGAAGGCCAAATTCAAAAGTTTTTATTTTGACGAAAATTCCAAATTTTTCAAAGGGCTCGTAAAAATTGGTATTTTGAAAAAGTTATCGGACTTTAACAAATATTCGCGTACCGACATTTTCGAAGGTCCTAAAAACAATTATGGAGTCAAAATTTATCTAACTCTTCTGACTTAATCCTGAGACAATGGAAGTCTTGAAAAAACATATCAACATGAGAACTTTGGAATGAGCCAGTAGATTACTTCCAAACTTCGAATGATTTTGAGACCAACAATACATTCCGCTAGTTCAAAACTTTTATTTTAGATTCTAGGAAGGCCAAATTAAAAAGTTTTTATTTTGACGAAAATTACAAATTTTTCAAAAGGGCGTATACTCGCAAAAATTGGTATTTTTGAAAAGTTATTGGACATTAACAAATGCTCGCGTACTGACATTTTCGAAGGTCTTACAAACAATTATGAAGTCAAAATTTATCTAACTCTTCTGACTTAATCCTGAGACAATGGAAATCTTAAAAAAACATGTCAAAATGAGAACTTTGGAATGTGCCAGTGGATTACTTTCAAAGTACGAATGATTTTGAGACCAACAATATATTCTGCTAGTTCAAAATTATTATTTTAGATTCTAGGAAGGCCAAATTTAAAACTTTTTATTTTGATGAAAATTCCAGATTTTTCAAAGGGATATGCTCGCAAAAATTGGTATTTTTGAAAAGTTATTGGACATTAACAAATGCTCGCGTACTGACATTTTCGAATGTCTTACAAACAATTATGAAGTCAAAATTTATCTAACTCTTCTGACTTACTCCTGAGACAATGGAAATCTTAAAAAAACATGTCAAAATGAGAACTTTGGAATGTGCCAGTGGATTACTTTCAAAGTACGAATGATTTTGAGACCAACAATATATTCTGCTAGTTCAAAATTATTATTTTAGATTCTAGGAAGGCCAAATTTAAAACTTTTTATTTTGATGAAAATTCCAGATTTTTCAAAGGGATATGCTCGCAAAAATTGGTATTTTTGAAAAGTTATTGGACATTAACAAATGCTCGCGTACTGACATTTTCGAAGGTCCTAAAAACAATTATGAAGTCAAAATTTATCTAACTCTTCTGACTTAATCCTGAGACAATGGAAGTCTTGAAAAAACATGTCAAAATGAGAACTTTGGAATGAGCCAGTAGATTACTTCCAAACTTCGAATGATTTTGAGACCAACAATACATTCCGCTAGTTCAAAACTTTTATTTTAGATTCTAGGAAGGCCAAATTAAAAAGTTTTTATTTTGACGAAAATTACAAATTTTTCAAAAGGGCGTATACTCGCAAAAATTGGTATTTTTGAAAAGTTATTGGACATTAACAAATGCTCGCGTACTGACATTTTCGAAGGTCTTACAAACAATTATGAAGTCAAAATTTATCTAACTCTTCTGACTTAATCCTGAGACAATGGAAATCTTAAAAAAACATGTCAAAATGAGAACTTTGGAATGTGCCAGTGGATTACTTTCAAAGTACGAATGATTTTGAGACCAACAATATATTCTGCTAGTTCAAAATTATTATTTTAGATTCTAGGAAGGCCAAATTTAAAACTTTTTATTTTGATGAAAATTCCAGATTTTTCAAAGGGATATGCTCGCAAAAATTGGTATTTTTGAAAAGTTATTGGACATTAACAAATGCTCGCGTACTGACATTTTCGAAGGTCCTAAAAACAATTATGAAGTCAAAATTTATCTAACTCTTCTGACTTAATCCTGAGACAATGGAAGTCTTGAAAAAACATGTCAAAATGAGAACTTTGGAATGAGCCAGTAGATTACTTCCAAACTTCGAATGATTTTGAGACCAACAATACATTCCGCTAGTTCAAAACTTTTATTTTAGATTCTAGGAAGGCCAAATTAAAAAGTTTTTATTTTGACGAAAATTACAAATTTTTCAAAAGGGCGTATACTCGCATAAATTGGTATTTTTGAAAAGTTATTGGACATTAACAAATGCTCGCGTACTGACATTTTCGAAGGTCTTACAAACAATGATGAAGTCAAAATTTATCTAACTCTTCTGACTTAATCCTGAGACAATGGAAATCTTAAAAAAACATGTCAAAATGAGAACTTTGGAATGTGCCAGTGGATTACTTTCAAAGTACGAATGATTTTGAGACCAACAATATATTCTGCTAGTTCAAAATTATTATTTTAGATTCTAGGAAGGCCAAATTTAAAACTTTTTATTTTGATGAAAATTCCAGATTTTTCAAAGGGATATGCTCGCAAAAATTGGTATTTTTGAAAAGTTATTGGACATTAACAAATGCTCGCGTACTGACATTTTCGAAGGTCCTCGAAACAATTACAAAGTCAAAATTTATCTAACTCTTCTGACTTACTCCTGAGACAATGAAAGTCTTAAAAAAACATGTCAAAATGAGAACTTTGGAATGTGCCAGTAGATTACGTCCAAAGTTCGAATGATTTTGAGACCAACAATACATTCCGCTAGTTCAAAACTTTTATTTTAGATTCTAGGAAGGCCAAATTAAAAAGTTTTTATTTTGACGAAAATTACAAATTTTTCAAAGGGGCGTATACTCGCAAAAATTGGTATTTTTGAAAAGTTATTGGACATTAACAAATGCTCGCATACTGACATTTTCGAAGGTCCTCGAAACAATTACAAAGTCAAAATTTATCTAACTCTTCTGACTTACTCCTGAGACAATGAAAGTCTTAAAAAAACATGTCAAAATGAGAACTTTGGAATGTGCCAGTAGATTACGTCCAAAGTTCGAATGATTTTGAGACCAACTATACATTCTGCTAGTTCAAAACGATAAAGTTTTTATTTTGACGAAAATTCCAAATTTTTCAAAGGGGTAAAAATTGGTATTTCTGAAAAGTTATTGGACATTAACAAATGTTCGCGTACTGACATTTTCGAAGGTCCTAAAAACAATTATGGAGTCAAAATTAATCTAACTCTTCTGATTTAATTCTAAGAGAATGAAAATCTTGAAAAAACAAGTCGAAATGATATCTTTGGAATGTGCCAGTAGATTACATCTTTGCTACTGACAATACAAAGTCCAATTCTGCTACCTCAAAAGTACTATTTTACATTCTGCAAAGACCAAATTCAAAACTTTCTATTTTGATTAGAATTTCAATTTTGTGATTTGTACTCTTCACGTATCGTTCACAGTGGCTTTTCGTCCAGTACATTAGAAACATATCGCGAACTTTACATTTAATTTTACGCCATTGTAATTTAAATCAGAATATACACTTATTAACTTGGCTGTTTGGTAGGACAATGATCGGTTACTCCATACACCTACCTGTGACATTATTATTATATATAACAGTTTGTTGCAAAATAAATAAGCATCGCTTTGAACGTTATGTAATATCGCTGACGAAATTGTGGAAACTGCAGATCTGGAGGAACAAGGCTACGCGTTGACCTGGCACGATAATAGAGCACACCTTGAAGTTGGTATCCTAATGATTATGTTTCCAAGTAAACTTGCTATTCATGTGCCTTACCTTACTTCATATTCGCAGGTACCGGAATGTCTGTACTATTTAAATATAGTTAATATATAATAAAGTACATACAATACAATTTCTATAGAAGAGACTTTATATACAGATTTATACAAGAAACTGTATTTAGGACTGTATATTGAGAAGTAATATTGCAACAACTTTTTTTTAAATTTAATATTCATTAAATTTCAACATTGATATACTGCATTATCATAGGCCACCTGTTGCTAGAAAAAAGAAAAACAAATTAATGAACTTTAAGTACTATTTTCTACAACTTGCATATGTTAAATAATAATTAAATATTTCAATTCTATTCAATACGTTATATTTATAAATTCTTTCAGAGAATAATGCCATAAATTATTCATCAAAGTCTGCTTATATGTATACGGACGGACACCTGCGTGTTCACGCATAAGTTTCTTTGGTTATACACCGCGAGAAATAGAAAAAAAGGTGTAAGAAAAAAAAATAATATTTTGAATGTTTTTTTTATTACACGCATTCGAGGAAACAATTGACACATTCACAAAAGAGCATTATTTAATATAAAGTTCCCTTTACAATGTTACTATACGAGGCACAGTAATTCTTCTAAATAATTTCCCCTGTGCTTCCGAGCTGAGACTGTATCTGTGTGACTCTCACTGTAATTGAATCGACGTTTCGTTTATTCTTATACAAGCTATCTCCAGAAGTGTTATTCGTGACGTTGTCTAGAAGGGTTATCAGTTGTCAGTCAGTGCAATAATAATGCCTAATAGAAATGCTTAGTGTCTACATGTCGATGTTCGCAATTGGCATCTCAACCATTAGAAGACGTAGAGGAACGGTTAAATTGTGGAATCTCATTTCAAATTCACACTAGCTGTTTGACTATTTTAAATTTAGGAATTATTTATTTATTCAGCTTATGGAAAAGCATATACCAAGACAGAGACAAAAAAGTCGTAAAAAGGATGACAATACAAACATATATGGGGTTTTTCAACTTCGTGTTTAAATAAAATCCAGAATAATTGAGATATTGGGCTGAAATTTATTACAGATACAGTACACGTGTTACATTTAACATTTGATGTCCGATAACGCATATTTTGCTTAGTGACAAAGCCATTAAGCGAAAAATGAACTTAACCGCTGAAGATGATTTTTCGATGAAATTCAGGATTTTTTTTAAACTTTAGCAGAGACCAATCGGAGAAGTTTCGGCGCTTCAAATGAATAAGAGGCTTCAGTTCTTGAGTTAATTTGATCTTCTAAGGGTGTAAGCCAAGATCTTTACGTAAAATACGCCACGATGTAGTTTGAGAGATTCTCAATTCCTGTGAATGGCGTGGAATCAACTGATTTCGTCTATTTTGTACTGAAGCATTGAATTTTTAATAATTTACAAACGTTGCTCGTTCGTGAACTTCACCATGATAAAAATGACCATGAAAAACGTTCAAAAGTGGGCTTGCATTAAAAGACAAAAACTGTTTTGGAAAACCTTTTGCATAAAATGAAGACAGACCTATACTTCTAGACTAATAAAAGACACAACTTCATTTGTCTGTTAGCGAAGATGATTTAGCGGTGAACAACGATGAAGAAGACGAATTTGATATAAATAATCTGCCAATACATCTAGAAGAAGGTATTGCCTTACCTTCCTCGGAAGAAAATGAAAAAGTAGTCGGCAACTTAACATCAAGCTTCAAAGCCATATATATTATATTTTGCGAAAGTAACATGCTCCAGCCATAAAAACATGTGAGGCGTAGTTTTGACAATTCAAAAGTGATGATTTCAATGTGCAAGACAAAGAACATTCTGGTGAACCGAAAAAGTTTGAAGATACGAAACTGCAGGAGTTATTGAATGAAGGCCAAACCCAAACTCAAAATCAATTGACAGAAACGTTAAATGTGGCCCGAGAAACGATTAGCGATCGATTACGAGCTATGAGAAAATCGAAAAGATGGGAAAATGGGTGCCATATCAATTGAATGATAGGCAAATGGAAAATCGAAAAATCATCTGTGAAATGCTGCTTTAAAGGTATGATCGTAAGTTATTTCTGCATCGAATAGTAACGGGTGATGATTTCAAAAACCGTAAGCGCAAAAATAATGGCTATTACCTGGCGAAGCCGGCCCATCGACTCCAAAGCCAAATTGTCTTGGTCGCAAGACAATGCTCTGTGCGTGATGGGACCAGAGTGACGTGGTGTAATACAAACTATTGAAACCTGGTGAAACAGTTAATACTAATTGCTACCGACAACAAATTATCAATTTGAACCGTGTATTGATAGAAAAACGTCCAGAATGGGCCCAAAGCCACGGTAAAAGGATTTTACAGCACGATAACGCAGCGTTTCATATAGTAAAACCGGTCAAAGAAGCGTTGAGAGCACTTGAATGGGACATAATATCGCACCCGCCGTACTCTCCAGACCTTGCCCCATCCGACTACAACCTTTTCGCATCAATGGGACACGCACTTGACCAATTTCGAAGAAGTTAGTAAATTGCTCGATGAATGGTTTTTCTCAAAGGATAAACAGGTTTTTTTGGGATGGCATCCATAAATTGCCTAAAACATGGGCAAGATGTATAGAATCAAATGGCCAATACTTCGAAAAAATAAATTTTTCCATTTTCTTAAAAATTATGTAGTTTTTTCACGTAAAAGACGGTAATGACTTTCCGGTACACCTGGTATATAAGCAGGATTGTCCAGGTTGATTGACTTGTGACTTGAAAGAAACTATACGTACGTCTCAAGAACGAGAAAAATTTTCACATAACCGTTCTAAAATTTTAAAATACTTTAGTCACAAGGAATGTTTGCGAAGAAGTCAACTTACGTTATTTTTAAAAGATAAAATGTTTTTTTAGCGTAATTGCATATAAAAGCGTTAAAAGTTTTAAAATATTTTTCGAAAAGAATACCGATAATAACGTTCACATAATTCAAAAATTAACACGTAAAAACTCACGCCAACCTTTTTTTTTTAAGTAAAACCTCTCTTCTTACTTTGTTTATTGTATTTACGCAATTTTATCACCTAAAATGTCATAAATTTTAAAGAATGTAACTATAAATATAAATGTCAATCACCAAGGTACTTATTCGTTAAAAATTTTTGTACATACAAGACACGTGAGCCACGCGAGCCTTTGAAAGGTATGATCTAAAAGTACTTACTTATCTGATATTGGACACACGTAAAATACTCATGATTGTAAAGTAATCTTAAATATTTGCTTACACGTTATTAAATGTATGTTTTCAAGTTATTAATAACAGTGTTCGCCATTGAAATTGGACCAATTTTAATCAATTATAACGTGTCTTTCATTAGGCACTTCCTATCATTAAATTTAAATAAAACAAAGTGTGTAAGATATCGTCGAAATTTTTTATTCGTTTGATGTCATTATGTACGGAATACAACATCGTGCAAATGTCCTCCGCGGCTTTGCTGGGTGGCGGTGAAATGTCCAATTTTCTATGACTCTGGCGCATAAATTGGGCTGAATTTAACTGATGGCATGGGTTATGTTAGCTTCGAGGACCGCTGTAGTTTGTGGCTTATTCGCATAGACCTGCGATTTAAGAAAACTCCACGAGAAAAAGTCTAGCGGGGTCAAATCGCATGATCTCGGTGGCCAGTTCACGTCACCTCCACGTAAGATGACCATGCACTCAAATCGCTCGTGCATAGTATCTAATGTGGCATGAGCTGTGTAGCACGTTGCGCCGTCCTGTTGAAACCACTTGTTGTTGGTGTCCATGTCATCCAATTCAGGTCAAAAGAAGTTGGTAATCATCGACTTACAGCGTTCGCCAGTCACAGCGATGGCCTAACTAACGTTGTTTTCAAAGAAATATAGACCTACGACGCCGCCAGCCCAAAATCCACACCAAACAGTAACTTTTCTCGAATGCATTGGACGCTCTTGGATCTCATGTGGATTTGTCTCGTCCCAAATTCGACAATTTTGTTTGTTGACGTACTCATTCATACAGAAATGGGCCTCATCGCTGAAGATAATTTTTCGATGAAAATTAGGGTCAATTTCCAACTGCTCCAGGGCCCATTCAGCGAACACACGTCATTGTCTATGGCCATTTACCTTCAGCTCCTGAATTAGTTGAATTTTGTAAGGGTACAGGCTCAAGTCACGACACAAAATTCGCCAAGTTGTGGCCTGCGAAAGGCCGCGTCCTTGTGAGTGACGTGAAATCGACTGTCTCGGATTCTCCTGCACACTCTCACGGACAGCGGCGATGTTTTCGGCAGATCTTGCGTTTCGTCGTCTTATGGATGCTGTTTTATTGTTTACTGAACCATTGGTCTCAAATTTATCCACCACACTGCTAATAGTCCTCACGGTAGGACGATTACGGATATAGATTCATAAATTAAACAGATATCTCGTAATGTCCGGCAGAATAAAAGCGTATCTCCAAATAAAAATAGAAAAGATGGTTAAAATCAATAAATTACAATAAAAATGTGTCGACTTTCTTTACAAAAACAATTTGTATGTTCAAAGAAACGCCAACTAAAAAGTTATTTAAATGACTTGAGTGTAAAGTGCAAATAGAATGTGATGTTTGGGATATAAGGTAAAGTTAAAAATGTATATAACAATGAAGATCAAATTCCTGTTTATATTCCACGAATAACAACTATTGTTAAGACGTATACGGACGGAACAGTCCACAATAAAAACAATTTTACCTGACGTATTATTATTCTTGTTTTTTTTTTAAATAATTTTAACGTGCTTAACCGTCAGGCTACGTAATTTAACACTTCTAATTTTAACAAGATTTTCTTTAAAGTATGCGCATCATATTAAACGGTGTTATATTAAAATTAACAATCAATAAATGGTATAATAAAAATCTATTTCGAAAATAAATTACGCATTTATGTTATTCCCAGGCGGCATAAAAATATCTGTATTTTATGACCGATCATAAAATTTTAAATAAATTGCGTGATAATTATTAACATTAATTTTTACATACGTCGCAACGTAAACAACAATTAATTATTTAACAGTTCCGTATCAAGTTTAAAATAGAAAATATGAACGTATCTATTTACATGTGTATATATAGACATGTATATTCATTATGTAACGGTATTGCCTGCACACAAATGTTATATAATGACCTTAAACTTAGAGATTATCGGACAGTTCAAAAGAAATTGGGTGAAGAATTATTTTAAGCCACTATCTTTCATAGATAATGGAAATGTAAAATGTAATAAATCCACTGATATGCATATTAAAAATAAAAACAATATAAATATGAACTTTTTCTTTCTCTTTTTTATGTATATTTATTTAAATCGATTATGTTATTGTTATATTTTTGAGGAGAGTTATATTTGGACGTCTTATTTGTTTACATTCTTCTTGTTTTGCTAAAATTTAAAAAAAAACAATTGCATTACAAACCACAGCTTTATATTGCAGTGAGCGAAGTCATTCCTGAAATGTACCTTCAAAAAAAAGTACAGCCTGCAACAAAATTAAATGGCTATCCGGTAAAAAGTAATTATTAAATTATAAAGTTCTTCAAAATTAAATTAAAATTTTATTATATTGGGTTGGCAACTAAGTACTTTCGGTTTTTACTGATAGAGAGCGTTGCTTTATTTTTTGTATAACGTATGTTAGTACTGTACTTTACCGTTTGTCGCGTGATACTAGTCACATTGACGTAACTTCAGAAGCAAGTAGTGCGTGATTTTTATTAAAGCTATTAGTTGTGGGTTAATTTTAAATGGAGTGCAGAAACGAACATTTTCGACATATTTTACTATTTTATTTCCGTAAAGGAAAGAAAGCTGCTGCAGCTCACAAAAAGATATGTGAAGTTTATGGTGCTAATTGCTTAACAGAGCGCACGTGTCGGAATTGGTATAAAAAATTCCGTTCTGGAGATTTTTCCCTCAAAGATGAGCAACGTTCTGGTCGGCCTACTGAAGTTGATGATGACCAAATCAAAGTCATAATTGAAGAGGATCGTCATATAACTGTTCGAGAGGTTGCGGAGAGGCTACATGTATCTCACACAACAATTGAAAAACATTTAGAATGTCTTGGGCTAGTTAAGAAGCTTGATATTTGGGTACCTCACGAATTGAAAGAAATTCATTTAACACAAAGAATCAACTTTTGCGATATGCACCTTAGACGAAATGAAACCGACCCTTTCTTAAAAAGAATCATCATTGGTGATGAAAAATGGGTCCTGTACAATAACATTACATAGTTAATTGGATTGAAACACGTAATATTTTGTTACTTGACCTTTTTTGTTTATCATCTCTTGACATAATCAAGACATTCTTTCGATTAATTTTCGTAATGTGCCAGGTTTTATTTTACCCATGTCTTTCACAGGTTCTTCCACATATTAACAGCAGATGTAGGGACCGATTTTGTTACCTCTCGGTCAAGTTCTTCCCACAGCAACTCGATGCGATTTAAATCGGGTCTCTGGGGAGGCCACGTCATAACTTTTATGGTTCCTCCGTTCTCCAATTTCTGCAAATATTCCCGGTATAGTTTAGAAGTGTGTTTCGAGTCATTATATCAAATTTTAATTCCAAAGGGGATTGCGTTTTTCTCTAATATGCGCGTATACTGTTCTTTTTTTGGTATACCTTCGATTTTTACGAGATCGCCCACATTTGATCCAGAAAAGCAACCACATATCATGATTGAACCTCCATCGTGCTTAACAGTAGAGGTTATGCATTCTTCCCGGACACGCTCACCTACAGAACTCCTCAGGAAAACACGTCTTCGTGATCCGAAAATCTCGACTTTGGATTCATCGGTCCACAATGATTTATTCCAGTCTTCTATGGTCCAATTTTGGTGATGGCGTGCTCACTTTAAACGTCTTTGCTTGCGTAGAAGCGGCTTCCGCATTGCAATTCGTCCATGAAGACTGGCTTCTTTTAATCACCGTTTAACTGTGGAAACACTTATGGGTTTTCGACGAACAGCATATATTTCTGTTGTAATTTCTGGGGCTGTTTTTTGTCTATTTCTTTTGCTTGTTACCACCATTGCAATATCTTCTGCTGAGGCTATTGCCCTTGGTCTGCCTTTTCGAGTTCTGCTTAACACACTTCCACATTCGCGGTGTTTTTTGATGATATAACCCACGGTGGACTGATTTAATTTAAGTTCTGTGGCAATTTCGCGGTTGCTTTTGCCAGTTTTATGGAATGCGATTGTAAATGATCGTGTTTCCACACTCGATTCTTTCCGTTTAGGTATTTCTAACCGATTAAACTTCTTTGAAACACGCGATGTCATCACTATGAGCACCCCACAAAAAGTAACTGCAATTTTTCCAAAATGTTCAAGTATAAATACTACCTTAAAATAAAATCCTAACAACTCAAAATGTCCAAGAACTGAAAGATCTAATCCCTTAAGTGCAATTATTCTACCTGGAATTTTATTAGGGTGAATAATAGGGTAATCGCATAATTTTTTAGTTTTTATAGATTTTAATGATTACTCTGTAACTATTTCTTAGTACAGAAATAAATTTTATAATTCCAACTTTTCTATAGCAACTGTAATGAAACAAGAGTGATCAAATACTTATGAGCTCTAGTGTATATATACTAGGAACTATTATATTACATAGTTGTTAACCGTGCCTCTTACTCACTTTAATATTTACGAATAGAGCGTAAATAAAATAAAAATTTGATGTGTTAACAACCACGTTCTTAGATTATTTATTTTAAGAAACACGTCTAGGCCTTGTAGGTAATGTAACCCACCTTTAATATATAAACAGGTTTCAATTAGTAAAATGTCCAGATTTTACTGTAAGAATTGTATTTCCCTTTCAATATAATAATCCATTATAATAATGCGAAACGTCTAATAAAAATATTTCTGACATAATTATTCATTGTGAACGCTCCTAAATGTAATTCGTATAAATGTACCACACACTAACCTGTTTTAGTTCGTTTAGTTAGTTAGATCAAGTGTTCTTTACCTATTATGAGACTTTAATGATATTTTACGATAAAATTATTTATTTAATATAAAAAAAATACAACAAATTTTAAAAATATCTTCTGTAACGTCCTATCTCTGTGCTTAGTCAGACAATAAATAAACGCCCAAATTCTTACCTTACCTTTTGGGCGACCTCCAAGGTACTAAAAACTATCTCAAAGAACACTTGGAGAGTGGGAGGGTTGTCTGTGAATAAAATCTAATACGACATCACAGTATTGTTACCCTGAAACTCTTTAGCCAATATTGAAGCAAAAAAAGGATCCATAAAATACGCCCGATATTTAGATAACATAAAAGGGGGATTTTAATAGCCAAAAAAAAATTAAACAATATTACAAATATATCGTGTACATTATGAATATCTTGCTATACAAAGGGTACTAGAAAAGTTTTGCAATACAACTTTGTTCATTTAATTTTTTCAAAGTAATTTCCTCTACACTCAGTACACCTCTCCATCCTCCGAAACCAATCTTTAAACCAGTTCTGCCAAGTTTTACTAGGGAGTAAAGCACACTCGTCGTTCCAAGCCCGCAGAAGGTCCTCATCACCGGAAAACCGCCCCCCCTTTTAGTTTCATGTTCACATGCGGACACAGTGCAAAGTCGCAGGAAGCAAGATCTGGACTGTAGGGAAGGTGCTCGAGAAGTTTCAATCTTGTCGTGGTCAAATATTCGGCGCAGGTTTAGGCGCGGTGAGCTGGAGCATTATCGTGATGGAGGAACCAGGTGTCCATTCTTGACTTTGGTCGCAGGTTCTTCATAGATTCAATGATACATAATCTGTAAATATAATAACAAAAGCTGCCTACACGTTGGTTACTTAAGTGTACTCTTACAGCAATTATGAAATAAATATGATAAATTAGCTGTTAGAACAATAATAAATAACAGCGGTAAAATGCATGGAATATAACAATATCGAAACCATAGAAAAGACAAACTTCATAAGTCAAAAGTCGAAATACTATTTTATCTGTATTATACGTGACAAAAGTGTGCATGATACACATGCTCTGCATACGTCTGTTTCCGTTTGTTCACGATTTCTTGACAAGACGTAGCGCGTAACTATTAGAAAAGCGTTTGTGCTCTTTCTTTCATCAACGCATGTGACTATCCATGAATTAGGCAAATGCCGGTATATGTTCATATTCTGCAGCATTATTGATACACCTGCAAACTTTCGTGGTTGCAATTACATAATATGGTATAGTATAAAGATAAATGCAAATGACACTTGCAAGAATAAATTAGCTGGATTTAATGCAAAAATGCGTGAAGTTTTCGACAATTCTATAATAAATGTATCAAACGATAAACATCACATACAGAATGTTTAATTTATTATCAGTGAGAGATACATAAAAGAATGTGAAATACTTGAATGATTTTTTTTTATTACATATTTTCTTTAAAATATTTTCCGATTTAAACAAATATATTTAATCACTGCATGAGTAATTCCTGAAGTATTTTATTATTATTATTGATGAAGCAAGACCTTCGATACAGTGTATAATAAATCATACGGAAGGCAATAAAATGAATCTTTATTTTCGAAACAGTGCCGCACATTTATGAAATAACCATGAAATATACGGGGCACGACCATATAATAGTTCTCGGAATGATTTCTTTATTTCATCTGTGATGTGTGTTTCAATATATAAAGGGTACTAGGAAAGTTTCGCAATATAGCCATACCAGGTACACGTCTTGATTCTAATTGCCAAGACTTTGTTTATAAGTTATTGCAATATTTTGAAGTAGTGCAGTAGTTGAACTCTGAAGATGTCCTATACAAATGGGTGCGAAACGTCGACAGATATACAAGGGACGCGGTACCAGCCCGGAAACCCAGAAGCAGATAACATAAGACGGAGGAATTTTATTGCCCGTTATTGACTATTCGTTTACATGATATAAAGACCAACCTACATGGATTCGGCAGATATATTTTCGTGTACATCGTAAAACTTTCAGTGGCACCTACTGTACAACTTGTCAATAAGGTCCAGGTTAACTGGCGTTGATATTATGCAAACTGTGTTTTAAACAATACCTTGTTGACAATAATTTTTTTTTATCAACTAAAACATACAAGATGATGCAATTGACGGATTATTATTTATTTCTTATTCCAAATCAGCTGCATTTATTGTAATTCCCAAACATTCCAGGTTATTATTTTATGGTATGATTTAGCTCGTCAATTCGACCGCAGATATTCAAGAAACATAAATACTCGAATTGATTTCTTTATTTTATCTAAAATACATAATACCTTTCTTTATATGAGTTTATTTTAAGACACAATATACGAATATAATAAATGCTATTACATAATACACAAGAGATTAGATAAATCTTAAAAATTTTATTGAAATTTCACTTAAATTCCCGTTTGTTTACCTTTAGAACAGTTTTAAGTATATTCTTTCAATCATATCAGTAAGAAATCATTAAATGAAAGTAAACAAAGTATATTAGATTAAAAAGTTTACCAAAGTCATACTACTCATGATTTATGGCTTATAATATTCTATCGTATCTGTGTTTGTATCTTGTCTACTATTAAAATACCTTAAATGGAAACCTGTTATGTACATACAGTGTGTATCAGCCAAATAGAATAAATTCGATAATAATTAAATGGAAGGGTGTTCTTAAAACGCTCGGACACGTCGATTGGGATTTTTTGTTGCGTATTTTTTTAAATAAAAAGTTTATATACAGGATGTGTCATGTAAAAGTGGTCAATACCAACTTTCTTATTTTAAATGCAACACCCTGTCAAATATTAAATTTTTGGATTCTTTAGAAAATTCCAGACATATTTCATGTACAATGTCCTATACCTATCTTCGACTGTTTCGGAAATATTAAATGTTTTCAGATTAATAATTTTGTTTACAATTAAAATAAGATTTTCACATAATAGTTTGTTTACCGAACTATTAAGTGAAAATCTTTAATTGTACTTGTACTTCGTTTTAGAATACCTTGCCTTAGCAAAGTGTTGTCAGTGTCATAGTGTTGTCAGTGTCATAACTGTTTGAATTTCGTTGACTACATTTCAGCAAAATGGTTTATTTAACAGAAATGCACAAAATAACAATTCTGCAGATGATTGGTTATGGAGATAACACACGGACACAAATGGAAGTTGCTCACTTATTTCGTGAGAAATTTCCAAATTTGCCGCCTATATCCCAGGGAACAATTAGTAAAATAGAAAAACAGTTTCGCGAGTTTGGACATGTAAGGCAAATAATAAAAGCAGCTGCGAATGCAGTAAGTAATGATACCAAACTGGATATTGTGCTTGAGTTTGAAGAAAACCCGCATACTTCTAGTAGACAAGCAGCGTCAATGTTCGATGTTTGCCATTCATCGATTACTCGCACATTAAAAGAAAATAAAATGCATCCCTATAAAATTATACCAACTCAGGAGCTCATGGAAGACGACTTTGATAGAAGAACGTATTTTTGTGAACAAATGATGACAATGTTAGATAACAATGTGATCCAATTAGAACATATTTTATTTTCTGATGAGTGTACCTTTACGCTTCACGGTCATACTAATCGTCAAAATTGCCGCTATTGGTCCAGGGAAAATCCTCACTGGATGAGGCAAGAACATACGCAATACCCTGAGAAGGTTAATGTTTGATCAGGAATTGTTGGAGATCATATCGTAGGTCCTTTTTTCATTGATGGAAATTTGAATGGCGACAATTATTTAGCATTGCTTCAAAATAATCTCGTGCCAGCTTTGACAAACTTATATCCTGATCTAGCAAACCCACAAGTTCCAGCAAATACGATGTGGTTCCAGCAAGATGGAGCACCACCCCATTACCAAATCAATGTCCGGCAGTACCTCAATCAAATATTCTCGAATCGGTGGATAGGTAGGCGAGGATCGATGGAATGGCCAGCACGATCCCCTGATCTAACGCCATTAGACTTCTTCTTATGGGAATATGTCAAGAGTATAGTATACAAAACTAAACCCCTCGACTTAGCTGACTTAAGAAGACGAATAATAGTTGCGATTAGATCGGTCACGCCTGAGATGTTGAGCAACGTTAGAAAAAATTTTTATTTAAGATTAGGATGTTGTCAAGACGTTTGCGGCGAACACTTTGAACATCTCCTACAGCGACATTAATGTTTTTTTTGTTATTTTTTACATTATCAAAAATTTTTCAAATTAATCTGAAAACATTTAATATTTCCGAAACAGTCCAAGATAGGTATAGGACATTGTACATGAAATATGTCTGGAATTTTCTAAAGAATCCAAAAATTTAATATTTGACAGGGTGTTACATTTAAAATAAGAAAGTTGGTATTGACCACTTTTACATGACACGCCCTGTATATAAACTTTTTATTTAAAAAAATACGCAACTAAAAATCCCAATCGACGTGTCCGAGCGTTTTTTCGAACACCCTTCCATTTAATTATTATCGAATTTATTCCATTTGGCTGATACACACTGTGGATACATACGTAGTACGTATTTAAAATATTTATGTTGATATTAATCACTTAAAAGTTTTATAAATCTAATTACATAACATGATAAGCGTTAATATAAAAATCTAAGTAACTTAACTTGTTGGTGTAATGAAAAAGATTTATTGAGGTGATATAACTGGAAGTAACTCTGTACAAGTGCTATTCTGGAAAAAAGTATTTTTATTTATTTACACATGTACATACATATAAATTGTAGAATATTTTCAAGAACGTTAAAATTCGTTGTATTTGAAAAGGAATGTTTTATCAGTTATTATTCCATCGCAAAAAATAATTACCTGCTGTTAGAATACCGATGTAACTTTGAATGAGTTCGTCATATAATTGGAATTTATTGTAACACTTATTCCAGCGTAATTTTGATTTTGTTAGCGAAGTGACGATCAATTGAAATCAATTTGAATCACGTGTTTGCTATCTGCTGAATAGATCGTCGTACTATGATAATATTCTAGTGAGAAGAACATAGATTACATTACACCTTAGTAACATTGTATACGACTACAGTTTTTTATAAAACGTGTTTTTTAAAAGTAATTGGAATCAAACTGTTTTATCTATTAACACACAAAACACACAAAAAATAGCTTAATATAATTTTTTGTGTTTAGTGAAACGGAGAATATAATTTTTTTTATGGCTCACTTAAATCCTTAGCTTTTACAACGTTTACAAGAGCAGATTATGAGAATAATTCCAATATTGATTGAATATAAAATATCGCATCTTTATGATACAACGAAAAGATGAAAAGAACTATACTTCCATCTCACGTGCCGGAGTGAAACTGTCCGAGAGAAAGGGATGTGTAGTTCGTGTTTATACATTATCATTTATGCCGTGTTTATAGTTTGTTCATATTTGTATCGTAGAGACATAATCGTTCATTCAATGGCGCGAACTAATATACACTTCCTTCTCTCGGATAGTCTTATTTCACTTCGTGAGATGGAAGTATAGTTCTTTCACGGCTACAAGAGTAGTAGTTTCACCATTTTATATTAGTTTTTAATGACAAAACATACTTCTTACAGATAAACTTTGCATAGTGAGTTGAGCGTTTTTATTATGTGCCCAAATTAATTAATTTATAGCTTAAATTTAATTAATTCTTCTTCTTTACATCTTACCGCATATAGATTTTAACTTTCAACAGCTGACGATAATACGAAGAGTAAATATTTTAATTATCTCTTCTTATTTTTCCACTTCTCCCTTCTCCTCCTTCAGTTTTCTTTTTTTTCTATTTCTTCTTCCTCTCATTTTGTTCCTCTTCTTCTTCCTATATTTCTTGTTCTTTTCCATTATCTTCTCTTTCTTTTTTCCATTTTCAAAACTAAAGTAAAAATAAAAAATTAACTTTTCTACTTTTACTTATTCTTCGCCCCCTTTTTTTCATGTACCTGTTTCTCGTCCTTCTGCTGCTTTTTCATTTTCTTCTATTTGTGATCATTTTCCTCCTCTTGCTCATTCTTTTTTCTGTTCCTCCTCTTATTCTTCCACTTTTTCTTCTATAGATTCTTCTTGATTTCCTTCTTTTCTATTCTCGCTCTTCTGTTCCATTATTATATTTAACTTCGACTTCTTCTCCCTCGCCTCCTTTTTCTTTTGTTTCTTATTCCTTTTCGTCTTCTTGATGTTCTCCTTTTCTCTTTCTTCAACTCATTCTTTCTCTTTTTCTTTTACAGCTTCTTCTTCTTCATTTCTTTTTCATTTTTTGCTGTTCTCCCTCTTTTTTCCTTCGCCGTATTCTTGTTTTTCTTTCGCCTTCTTCTTTTATCATCTACATTTTTCTGCTTCCTCTGCTTTATTATTTTTTTCTTTCTATTATTCTTTCTTCTACTCTGTCTTCTTCTTTACTTTATTCTTCTTATTGATCTTTCTCTTCTCCCTCTCTTTCTACTCTTTCCTGCGCCTTATTCTTCTTCTTCCGTTCCTACTATGTCGACTCTTCTTCCATCTTCCATTTATATTACATTTTCTCGCCTTTCTTCTTTTTCTTTTATTCCTTCTTCTTTAATGGGAAATTATTGACAAATTAAAGTGAAAGAAATTTGAGATGAAACCTAAATAATTGTCTAAAATTATATTCTAAGAACATCTTTAGTGTATTTGATACAATGCTTCTTGAATCGTCCGGAACTAATAATTCTAAAAAGCATAATCATATGCTAATAGCTCTATTTTGCCTCGTTTGTGGAAATGTCTTTAAATATATTTACCCCAATTTCTCGCAGTTTTTCAAGAGATGGCTCCAGTAGTAAGTGCTGGTCGATTGTGACATAACCAAAACATCGTGAACCAAGCTTAGACATATGGTAAACAAACCGCTTTGACACATTAGTGATTTTGTTTTTGCGTCATATACATACTTTTGGTTATGTGAAAATGTCTGATTTTGTGCCAAATAATCACCATTTGCGGGAAGTGCTGCTTTTCTTCTCTCATTCGAAAAAAACGGCGGCTGAAGCGCATCGAGAACTCAACCCCTTAAAACCTACTTAGAAACGCTCAAATGGGAGGTTCTACCCCACCCGCCATATTCCCCAGATATTGCGCCGTCCGATTATTACTTGTTCCGTTCGATGGCACATGGTCTGGCTAATCAGCAATTCCGCTCATATGAAGACATCTTAAAATGGCTTGATCCGTGGATATCCTCAAAAGACGAACACTTCTACCGTGACGGTATTCGAGTTCTGCCAGAAAGATGTGGAAAAGTTGTCGCTAGCGATGGGCAATATTTTGAATGATTCATTTGTAAACATTTTTTCACAATGAAGTTGCATTTTCATCAAAAAAGCTGCGCACCTAATATTTAAATACATTCGTCGACTTTAAGCCACGGTAAAGTCACCGACATCCAAATCAGAAAATTTAAAATAATCATAATTACTATGTTTGTAAATGTATCTGTAACTGACTTACATATATATACTAGTCTTTGTTCAAATACTTCGACAACAGATATGCACATTTGACGACATGCATCACTTGTATTACTCATTGCGTAATCGCCTAAGTGAAAGTGGTTAAATTCACTTGAACAGTGAGTGTGTGATTAATGAAAATTAAAAGTTCCTATTAATATTCTAAAAGAAGTGCGTTACAAAGCGAGATTGAAAAGTCGAATGCATTTCATTAACCTCAATGGAGATTTCCAATTATCACTTCGCTTGAAATTTATTGAGCATTTATAAGTGAATACACTGCGACTCAAAAAAAGGTATTCTTACATAGCTTTTACACCTTGCAAAATGTTGACAATAAAATCAATAAATCTTTATTAGTATTAGAAAAGTACAAAGTGAAACGATTATATTCGCAAGCCTTTCTTATACATAACATAAAAATGTTCAGTATTAATGTAGTACGAGTTCTGAGTATATTTGAGAGTATTTGTCCCGATTTGTTAACGAAACTGATGTTCAACATCTCGGGCGCGATAGCGTAAGTGTGTTTCCAAGCCACAACATTGCAACTACGATGGCAATAGCAACAGATAAACCCTGATGATGTTTCATGTGAAGACGAAACGTCAGCAGCAGAAATGCCGAAGAAACTATTCCAACCTAAGATGAAGTAAGCTATTTACTCTATTGGTTCCCTTTATTTGAGAAGGTTTTGCTAATTTTATAGTTTGCTATGTCTCTTTCATTTATTATTTTGAGTATTTGAAATTGTCTGTCTTTTTGGATTAACATTTATATACCGCGTCTTCATAATACTCTCTACAGGTGTCTCAAGTTATTCTTCTTTTTGATGCGTTTCAAATTTTGCCACAACAAAATCGTTTTCTTCAAAAACAGCATCTTCAAATTCTTTTTTCGATATTAAAACGCCCTAGTGGTAAAGGCCGACGATTAATAATACTCCACATGGGATGGACTGTTGCTGTTTGAAGGTAGAAAAACAGCTGATTACCATGATGAAATGAATGGTATTATTTCTGAGGAATGGTTTAAAGAAGTATTGCCTAGCTTGCCAGATGATGCTGTTATCATAATGGACAATGCACAATATCATTCACGCAAAGTGGAAAGTCTTCTAACTTCTTCATGGATGAAAGCTGCAATCCAAAACTGGTTACGTTCCAAAAATATTGAGTGTAATGCAGAAAGGTTACGTGCTGAATTAGTGCATTTATTACGTCTTCACAAGGAACAATATAATATATACGTAACTGATGAAATGGTAGCTGCTGCAAATAAAACTGTATTGAGGTTACCACCATATCATTGTGAACTCAATCCAATTGAAATGATTTGAGCACAAATAAAGAGTGAAGTTGCTTCAAAAAATACTGCAATCAAAATGTCACATGTATAACTTTTGATGGAAGCAATTACAAATGTTACAATGGATAATTGGAAGAATTGTACCAACCATGTGATTGAAGTAGAAAAAAGAATATGGGACTTAGATGGGTTAATGGATGATATTGTGGAACCATTTACTATTTGTGTTGGAAACAGTGACAGTGAAAGTGATTTATTGTCAAGCACAAGTGAACCCGATTAGTTGTACTGCTAATGTTTCTATTGGGTTGGCAACTAAGTACTTTCGGTTTTTACTGATAGAGAGCGTTGCTTTATTTTTTGTATAACGTATGTTAGTGCTGTACATTACCGTTTGTCGCGTGATACTAGTCACATTGACGTAACTTCAGAAGCAAGTCGTGCGTGATTTTTATTAAAGCTATTAGTTGTGGGTTAATTTTAAATGGAGTACAGAAACGAACATTTTCGACATATTTTACTATTTTATTTCCGTAAAGGAAAGAAAGCTGCTGCGGCTCACGAAAAGATATGTGAAGTTTATGGTGCTAATTGCTTAACAGAGCTCACGTGTCTGAATTGGTATAAAAAATTCAATTCTGGAGATTTTCCCCTCAAAGATGAGTAACGTTCTGGTCGGCCTACTGAAGTTGATGATGACCAAATCAGTCATAATTGAAGAGGATCGTCATATAACTGTTCGAGAGGTTGTGAAGAGGCTACATGTATCGCACACAACAATTGAAAAACATTTAAAATGTCTTGGGCTAGTTAAGAAGCTTGATATTTGGGTACCTCACGAATTGAAAGAAATTCATTTAACACAAAGAATCAACTTTTGCAATATGCACCTTAGACAAAATGAAACCGACCCTTTCTTAAAAAGAATTATCACTGGTGATGAAAAATGGGTCCTGTACAGTAACATAGTTCGAAAACGATCATGGAGCAAACACGATAAACCAGCTCAAACCACATCGAAAGCTGAATTGCATCCAAAAAAGATCATGCTGTCAGTTTGGTGGGATTACAAAGGTGTTGTGTTTTTTGAGCTGGTTCCAAGGAACCAAACGATCAATTCTGATGTTTACTGTCAACAATTAATAAAATTGGATGAAGCAATCAAAGAAAAACGGCCAGAATTGTCAAATCGGAAAGGTGTAGTTTTCCACCAAGATAATGCAAGGCCTCACACATCTTTGGCAACTCGTGGGAAACTATTGGAGCTTGGCTGGGAAGTGATGCCACATCCCCCATACAGCCCTGATCTAGCACCATCTGATTACCATTTATTTCGAAGTTTGCAGAATTCTTTGAATGGTAAAACTTTCACAAATGACGATGACCTTCACTCGCACCTGGTTCACTTTTTTGCTGATAAGGATCAGAAATTTTATGAGCGCGGAATCATGCAGCTGACGGAAAGATGGCAAAAGGTCATTGGGCAAAATGGAAAATATATAATTGATTAAAAACTATTCTTTGTTTAAAAAAAAGTGTTTTAATTTATACTACAAAACCGAAAGTACTTAGTTGCCAACCCAATATATTTATAATCGTTGTTGTATTTTCGATGGAGTTTTATAATAAATTTTAACAGTAGTGTACATTTTACCTTAAATTTCACAAAAAATATTACATATGAATATCAATAATTTATGACTTATAAATACATATATTACTTTTCTATTGAAAAGAAAATTTCATGAAATATTTATTTTAATAATATTTAATCTTAATTTTGGATGTTACGTGTCGTGTTTGAAAGAAAAAGAACAACTTAATGTACTTTCAAAGAATAGTATTGTAATTTGTGGCCCGTCCTTTTCATGTTAATCTTCCCCTACGGCTTTTGAAATATATAATGAATAAATATAAGCATATTCGCATATCGAATATATAGAT
Source organism: Dermolepida albohirtum (assembly GCA_031893035.1). NCBI lineage: Eukaryota > Metazoa > Arthropoda > Insecta > Coleoptera > Scarabaeidae > Dermolepida > Dermolepida albohirtum. The sequence goes on along the minus strand of JAVIWB010000954.1, from coordinate 47,684 downwards.
ATATTGTCTAATATACACTACCGGTCATATTTATTTGCCCACCCTTAGTTTTAGCCAAAATTGTTAAACTATCAAATGTGTACTGAAAATTTATTTATTGTACCAATACAATAGTGTAAAATAGACATATAATGGTTACATTTTTCTTATATAAAAACTTTATCATTAATTATTATTAAATTTTGCTCTCATCAATGTGCCCCCCTTTATTTTTGATAATTGCGGCACATAACCGCGGCATCCTTTCAATTAATTGCAGTGTATCTTCTGTAATTTGTGCCCAGGCTTCTTGAAGTTGTTCCCACAGTACAGTGGTGGATGATAGAGCACGTTCTCGAACCTTCCCAAAGAAGCTCTATTGGGTTCAGATCAGGACTTTGAGCTGGCCATACCATTATAGAGATTTGCCCTTGCTCTTCTAGTTGACGCATGTAATCGCCACACAATCTAGAAGTTTGTTTCGGATCGTTGTCCTGTTGAAATACAAAGTTTTCGCCAAGAATCCTTAGTCCTAAAGGAACAGCGTTATTTTCTAAAATTTCCTTGTAGCCTTTTTTTTAGGATTCCCTCAATTTTAACGAGATCGCCTACAGATCTTCCACCAAAACACCCTCAAATCATTACTGAACCTCCATGTTTTACGGTAGGCGCAATACTTTCTGGCAGTACTCTTTCTCCTGCGGATCTTCTTACGAATATTCGTCTTTTACTACCGAAAAGTTCAAACTTCGATTCGTCTGTCCACAACACATTATTCCACTGATCAATCGTCCAATTCTTATGTTCTTTAACCCAATTTAGTTAGTTAGTAGTTTTATCTTGTCTTGCTGTCGTAGTAGTGGTTTTCGCAGAACAATTCTTCCGTATAAACCCGCTTGCCTTAACCTTCTCTTTACCGTGGACACACTAATTGGTTTAGCACGCGCTCTATTCATTTCAGCAGCAACTTCTGGTGCTGTTTTTCGTCTATCGCGTCTACTTACCCGTATTAGATGCCGGTCATCTGCAGATGTCGTCGCTGTGCGTCGTCCAGATCTTCTTTTATTAGAAAATGTACCACTTCAAATTTCTTAACGTTATAATCAACGGTTCTGCGATTTAATCGTAATTGTTTTGCAATTTCGCGATTACTTTTACCCGCACGAAGATAACCAATTATCATAGCACGCACTTCAATAGATAATTCCTTCGTCTTCACAATAACTCTCTATTTCACTGTTTTCGTAACAAAAGATGAACGATGACTGACATAAAATTTATTTTCCTTTTTGAATAACGCATCCTAATATTGTAATTTAGTACAATAACACAATATTGGTAATACCTTTCGGAAATGCAGGTAAAACTGTTAATACTGTAGGAATTGGCCTGTATAATATTTATGGTATTTTTCCAATTTATGACACCTTTACGATATATCATAAACAATTTAAGATTTTCGTAGAAATTCATATGGAATTACTTCCACTAATAATATTGTTGAATAATTATAATACAGATTTTTCGAAAGATAATCCGTATTTCAGGAAACATATAAAATTGGGGTGGGCAAATAAATATGACCGGTAGTGTATATATTAGAAATTCTAACATGTTTTAAAAATTAAAAAAATGATGTATTTATTCACGAGAAATGTAATCATTAGAAATTCTCAATGTAACATCCAACAGCGTACATAAGTACATAATAAGCACTTACACCCACGTGACTAATTAGTTGTTAATGTGAAGTACCTCTATCTGAGTAATTAACACATTAGACATATTTGTAACGTGTGAACTACATAACCTATAGTAATTCATTGATTTACTTTAGATAATGCTAATGTTTCCACTTAAAAAATATATCTAATGCTGCGTGTATATATTCCATGTATTACTTTGGTAATTATCGAAGTAAATGCCGACACTTTAAACACATACTTGTGTATTAAATTGCAACACAACAAAATTATTAAGATGTCGATAAAGTGATGAGTATTATGGCACTCACGACGCAACAGATGGCGCTAGATCATTTTCTAACGTTTGACTCGTGCAGTTGTCAACGTTTTTTATAGATGAGGAATTGTAAAGTTTACCGAAAGATGGCAGAAGTTTATTGAGGAAAACTACCAATATATAATCTAATTGATCTTTTTATTGGAACTTATTAAATGACTTATGAAAAACATATATCAACTTTTCCAGCACCCTATTAAAAGATGATTTTTATCTTAATTAATTTATATTTTTAAATTCACTTTGTATACATTCTATTATATATTGTATTTTTTCTTTCTATAGTATTTAGTAAACAGATTGCAAGCCAATCATAAACATTAATGATTACTTCTTCACTTTTATAATATTTAAAGTTGGACGTCGACGCGTTTGGTATTTACCTTTATTACTTGATTGTTTTAAAACGTACAATAACACGTCAATAAAAAGAATGACGAAGATCCCTCAAAATGTATTTATAATATTCAATAGTCGGCAGCTATTGTTATTCTTAGTAATATGTTGAAAACGTACAGTTCTTGTTTGGATTAATGATGGTAAAAGACGCTAAAAATTCTTATCTTAAAACGAAGTGGATATTCATAAAATATTTTTAAGAAATGAAAGTGAATTATTTACTACTTTTGAGATCAAATTTACGAGGGAGCGTTTTTATATTCGCGGAATGGGGGACAAGGGGTGGAAATAAAAAAACCAAATTATTTTTCTTTTTCAATATATTCACCTGCAAGACGGATACATTTTTCACATCTTTCAATTAATTTATTTATACCCTCATAAAAAAATGATTTCTCTTTATCTGCAAAATACGCCGAAACTGCCTCCTTGACTTCATCATCGGCAGTAAATTTTTTACCCCGCAGCTCTTTTTTCATTTTCGGAAACAGGTAATAGTCACTCGGGGCCAGGTCTGGGCTGTAGGGTGGGTGATTCACAATTTCGAAGCCCACCTTATGCAGGGCAGCTAACGCAACGCGGCTCTTGTGGACTTGAGCGTTGTCGTGCAAAAGCAGAACACCTTTTGTAAATTTTCCCCGTCTTTTCTCTTTAATGGCTTCTTTTAGTCGCTCTAATATTGAAGCGTAATATTCTCCGGTTATAGAAACACCTTTATCTTTATAATCAATCGACAATATTCCTTCCGAGTCCCAAAATACCGTTGCCATGAGTTTCCCAGCTGATTGTGACACTTTAAATTTCTTGGGAGGTGCTGTGCCCTTTTTATGCCACTGCATGGAGTCTTGTTTGGACTCAGGTTCATAATGATGAACCCAAGTTTCGTCTCCAGTAACAATTCCACTCAATACACCATCCTTGTCTTCATTACAGAGGTCCAAAAATGCACGCGAACACTCTACGCGCTGTGGTTTTTGCGGCGGCGTGAGCATTCTCGGCACCCATCTTGCGCTGACCTTAGACATGCCGAGATGATCGTGTAGGATTTTAAAAATTGTTGTATCGGATACTCCAACCATTTCTGCGAGTTGTTTCTTCTTTAGTTGAGCATCTTCGAGTACAATTTGTTCAACTTTTTGGATAAGTGCTGGCGTGGTCACCTCAATGCTCCTGCCCGGCCTCGGGTCGTCTTCAAGGGATTCCCTTCCTTGTTTAAATAAACTATGCCACTTGTACACCATGGTTTTTCCTGGACAAGAGCCGCCCTAAACCAATGACATCTCATTCATTATGGTCGCGACTGATTTTCCTTGCCTGGTAAGGAACTTTATAACGGCACGATATTCGATTTTTTCCATATTTCACTTTTCACTCCTGATTATGTTACTTGGTTGACGATAGCTCAAAGACTAACTGTCTAATAACAATGAAACTTCGTATTTATACTAATCATGAGTTGCTGCACAGGCCACGCCCCCAATGCGCCTACTCACCCCTCTACAACCCGCTCATTCCGCGAATATAAGAACGCTCCCTCGTAATTCATTAAATTGGCATTTCGATAGAATATTTTCAGTTCAGTCTACAATTGGACTGTCAAAATTTTTCCAAATTTTCTTATGTTATTAGTTTCGTTTTTTAATTTTGTATTATTACTTTCATACGCATAAGAGATACCAAAAAGACGCTCTATTATAAAAAGAGACAAACAAATTTCTAAAGAGACCAAAGCCCAAATTGCAACTTAAAAAATTCCCGAAATCAATTGTACGCGGCAAAATTACTTTTGAAAATATGTGTAAAGTATAAAACCTAAAACCAGTGCCTACTACTTACTACAGAATTACAAATGCAGTAGTACATAATTTCCAAGAAAAGGGAAAAATTGATTTATTCAAAGTATTGGCCATTTGATTCTACACATTTTTGCCTATCTTTCAGACAATTTATAGATGCCATCCAAAAAAAAGTGTTTATTCTTTGAGCAAAACCATTCATCGACCCATTTTCTGATTTCTTCGAAATTGGCGAAGTACTGTTCTGCAAGCGCGTGTCCCATTGATGCGAAAAGGTGATAGTCGAACGAGGCAAGGTCTGGAGAGTACGGCAGGTGCGATGTTATGTCGCATCCAAGTGTTTTCAACACTGTAAAATCACTTTGCCGTGTCTTCGGGCTCAATCTAGATATTTTTCTATAAATGCATGGTTCAGATTGATAATTTGTATCGGTAGCGATCAGTATTAACTGTTTCGCCGGGTTTCAATAGTTCGTAATACACCACGTCACTTTGGTCCCACCAAACGCAGAGCATCGTCTAGAAACCAAAACGATTTGGCCTTGCAGTTGCTGGGCCAGCTTCGCCAGGTGATAATGATGATTTTTGCGCTTAGGATTTTCGAAATAAATCCATTTTTCACCATCCGTCACTATTCCATGCAAAGTGACTTCCGATCATACCTTTGAGGCAGCATTTCACAGACTATTTTCGATTTTTCATTTGCCTGTCATTCAATTGATGCGGCACACATTTTCCCATCTTTTGGATTTTTCCGATTGCTCGTAATCGATCGCTTATCGTTTCTAGATCCGTATTTAACGCTTCTGCAAATTCTGAGTTTGGGTTGGGTCTTCATCCAATAATTTCTGCAGTTTCGCATCTTCAAACTTTTTCGGTCTACCAGAACGTCCTTTCTCTTGCACATGTTTTTATGTTTGGAGCATGCTCGCCGTAAGTTTCTACCAGCTAACTATCACTTTCAGCCACTTTCTTTTTGATTAAATAAGAAAAGTAATACGTGCCGCAAATACACCTTTTCAGGCACGAAACTCAACATTTTCAAAGGGGTATAAATCTTTGACGGTGTTACTTTTGCAAAATATACCATGTACGGCTTTGAAGCTTGATGTCAATAGAATAAAATGACATATGTGTCAAATCATAACATCGCATACGCCTAGCGAAATCTGTTAGAAAAACCAGCAATGACTCTCCGGTACTCTTAGTATAGTTTATTTTATAAATTTTTCGTGAATGCGTATGTATACGAGGGTAGTGAGAATGATAAAGAAAAACGAATTTTTTAAATACAAAATAATTTTTATTTTTCAATATATTCTCCTAAAAGAGCAATACATTTATTCCAACGGTGCTCCAATGAACTTATGCCAACTCTAAAATGCGATTCCGGAGGGCTTGCAATATACTCATTTACGAAGACGATAAGCTCGTCGTTAGACGAAAATTTCTTTCCACCTAGTGCCGTTTTCAATTTTGGAAAAAGGTGGAAGCCGGAAGAGGCTAGTTCCGGCGAATAAGGCGCATGCGGTACTAATTGGAAATGCAACTCCTGGATTTTGGACATTGCAACTGTGCTGGTATGCGAGGGAGCGTTGTCTTGGTGAAACAGAATCTTTTTCTTTGCCATTCCTGACCATTTAGCACGAATCTCAACATTTAATTTTTGTAGAAGTTCTGCATAATATTGTCTGTTTATTGTGGCACCTTTCTGAAGGTAATCAATGAGCAAAATGCCCTTTGAATCCCAAAACATTGATGCCATCACCTTGTTTGCCGATAAAGTGGTTTTCCCTTTCTTTGGAGGTGCAGAACCACGTTCTAACCATTGTTTCGACTGTTGTTTAATTTCGGGTGTACTGTAGTGTATCCACGTTTCATTGCAAGTACCAAATCGCCTACAAAAATCAACCGGATTCCGCTTGTAAAGGTCCAAGCACACATTGGAAATGCGCAAACGAGTAAACTTTTGATCAGTCGTAAGCAATCGCGGCACCCATCTTGCCGAAAGCTTGGAAAGGCCCGATTCTTTCGTTAAAATGTGGTGTACGCGTTCTGTTGAAATGTTTACCATGTCTGCTATCTCTCTCACTTTGAGTGGTCGATCTTGCGTAATAATATTATGGATTTTTATAATCATTTCCTTAGAAGTCACGATTTTGGGTGCTCCAGAGCGTACTTCATCAACAGCTTGTTCTACCACGTTTAAATTTATTTACCCATCTACTTATTGTGGCGAATGATGGAGCAGATTCACCTAATGTTTCCCGTAACTCATCTTTTATTTCGGTAGCTGTCATACCCTTAATTACAAAGTATTTAATCACCGCACGATACTCTGCTTTTTCCATTTTAACAAAACGACGTGTTGCTTCTTTTTCAATCAGCTGTCAAAAATAAACTAATCAACCCATTTATCTAAATATCGGAATGTAAACATATACATAGGCAACCTAAATTACAGTGCATTTATTTTACCAATTAGAGCGCCAGCTATGTGTCATTCTCACTACTTGTCAAACTATCCTCGTTTTTTTTACATTTTTCCTGTAACAGTATATCGTCCAACAATAAAAGTATTATTATTATATTTTCATATAATTCAATTAATCAATGAATTTAAATTGTTCACGAACAAGTTCATGTTAAGTTGTACCTTGTTTTTATTGACTTTTTCTTTTTTTATATTTTGCGTAAAAATACATAGAAAAACACTAATGTCCAGGAAAAAAAATAGGTATTGAATCTGTTTACAACGGTTCTCTGTCATTTTAAAAATATCTTACTCCTATTGTTTCTGGTCAGTGATCAAATTTAATGTGTTTATAAAATAAAAAGAGAATTTACTACAAAATGATTTACGTTGTCTGTAACGATTTGACATTTATGAGGTTAATGTTTGTAATAAGTTAGATACTAATAAATTTAATTGACTTTTTTTACAGATTTACATGGGACACCGTGAAGAAAGGCTATCGGGAAGAAATATCCGAAGACAACATATACAAAACGTTGAAAAAACACGATTCAAATGTTCTTGCCAATAAGCTTGAAGAAGAATGGAAGAAGGAATCTACAAAGAAGGAGCCGACGATTTTTGGTATACTACTGAAGGTGTTCGGGAAACAATATTTTGCTTTTGGATTGATTCAATTGCTATTTAAAACTCCAACAACGTAAGGAATTGTTTCTTATACATTCATAATCTAGTGCCCAATGCTTAATATATTATTAATCTAAAATGACATCTGAAAAATGCCAATTTTTGCGAATGTACTATGTCTTTGAAGAGTTGAATTTGCAATAAAAATAAAAAGTTTTTAAGTGAACATTCACGATATGTAAGAACTGAACAGAATATCATTTTGTGGAAAAATAATTCAAACTTTAACGAGGAGTCATACGTTAAGAAGTTCGCATTTTGTAAATCTTCTATTCACTAAGAATTAAGTTAAAAGAGTTAAATAAATTTCATAAAAGCATTTGTTAATTTCCGATCGCTTTTGACAATTGCCAATTTTTGAAAAAATTAAAATTTTTATCAAAATATAAAGTTTTCAATTTAAGCTTCGTAATATCTAAAACAATAGTTCTGAACTAGCAGAATGCGAACTTTTTACTGTTTCTAGCAAAATCATTCAAAATATAATGAATTTAGGCACATAAAGATTTATTTTTTGCTACGACTTTTTAAGCCTTTAATTCTCTCATAAAGATTAAACCAAAAGAGTTAAATAAGTTTCGACTTCAGAATTGCTGTTAGGACCTTCAAAGATGTCGACACATAAGCATTTTTTGATTTCCGATCGCTTTTGAAAAATCCCAATTTTTGAAAAAATTAAAATTTTCATCCAAATATAAAGTTTTAAATTTAAACATTGTAATAATATCTAAAACAATAGTTCTTAACTAGCAGAATGCGAATTTTCTACCCCCGATAACAAAATCTTTCAAACTTTAGAGATTATCCACTTATATGGTCCAAAATTCAGATTTTGATACCAGTTTTCAAATGTGTTATTCTGTCGGAACCCAACCAAAAGAGTTAGGTAAATTTTGACTCCAGAATCGTTTTCAGGACTCTCGAAAATGTCAGTACACACGAGTATTTGTTAAAGTACAACGACTTTTCAAAAATACCAATTTTTGCGAGTATACCCCTTTGAAAATAATGAGATTTTCGACGAAATAAAAAGTTTTCAATTTAGCCTTCGTAGTGCGTAATGCAGTAGTTCTGAACTAGCAGAATGCGAATTTTCTACCCCTGATAACAAAATCTTTCAAACTATAGAGATTATCCACTTATACGGTCCAAAATTCAGATTTTGATACCAGTTTTCAAGTGTATTATTCTGTCAGAACCCAACCAAAAGAGTTAGGTAAATTTTGACTCCAGAATCGTTTTCAGGACTCTCGAAAATGTCAGTACACACGAGTATTTGTTAAAGTACAACGACTTTTCAAAAATACCAATTTTTGCGAGTATACCCCTTTGAAAAAATTGAGATTTTCGACGAAATAAAAAGTTTTCAATTTAGTCTTCGTAGTGCGTAATGCAGTAGTTCTGAACTAGCAGAATGCGAATTTTCTACCCCCGATAACAAAATCTTTCAAACTTTAGGGATAATCCACTTATACGGTCCAAAATTCAGATTTTGATACCAGTTTTCAAGTGTATTATTCTGTCAGACCCCAACCAAAAGAGTTAGGTACATTTTGACTACAGAATCTTTGTCGGGACCCTTGAAAATCTCATTACGCAAACATAATGACTTTTCAAATTGCAATTTTTACGAAGCCCTTTGAAAGAATTTTCGACGGCCTATTTCGACTTCAAAATCATTTTCGAAATCTTTCATTTTAAAAACCGAAATGTTTCGAACGTCGCAGTTATATTAAAATTATTCTCAAGAAAATTAAAATTTTTCAGTACCAACTGAAGGTAAATTATTTTTAAAAGTAACGCGCCTTAATACAAACATCCTATGTTATGTCGAACGCGATGTAAAACGATTTACTATAATTATTAACACATAAAACAGACACGTATTAATAAATTTAAATTCTTTTCCTTAACATATAAGCTCAGAAATAACCACTACAGCAAAAGCGTCAAGGAAGATTTACTTCGTTTATTCTCTAACTTTATTATTGAACGTCCATATAGTTTTCAAGTCAGCATAATGTTGATCTATTAATAGGAATAAGCTTTAGAAAAAAAGGTATTGTTGTTCATTTGAACACGAGGCCCTGTATTTTTAGATCAGATCAATAGAATTCGTGTAAGCAAAATTAAGAAATAGTTTATTACTTTACTATAAATTAAAAGATTAGACAGTAAACAATGTTTTCTAATTTGACCGAAACCTCTGCAAACAATAAGTAAGAAGTTGCGTGTGTTTAGGCGTGAAAATAGTTTTCGCAAGTGAATGTATACTTGGCTGATGTTAAAATATACATTTTCCAATAAAACAATTTAAATTCAATTTCATGGAAACGTTGTTTTCATTAAAGCTTCAATATAAATTAGATAACTACATACGTCTTATTCTTAAGCATCATAGTTGTTTAATAAGTTTAAAAGTGCGCGTGAAATTGAGATCTTTTTGTTGTGTAAACTGTAAAACTCTTTGGAGTAGTTCGGAAAGTGGTGGAGAAAGTAATAAACATTAGGTTGTTACATATGAAATATCCGATTTTGTAAGGAATAAAAAAAAGTCTAAATTTAAAAAAATATAAATATTTATTCTGCAAAATAGTCTCCATTTACATCAACAGTTTGTTGCCAAAGGCCTGGAAGCTGAAAAATTCCCTTTGAAAAGAAACCTAGGTTTTGACGGCTCACATATTACTCAAACACTACTATTACAGACTCCCGGTCAGAGAAGTCCCTATTTTTTAAGTGGTTGTCTAAACTTCGGAAAAAATGAAAATCAGTTGGCGAAAGGTCAGGTGAATAAGGTGGGTGAGGGAGAATTTCGTAACCAAATTCCGAAAGTTTTTGGATTGTCTGTCGTGCAACATGAGGTCTTGCATTATCATGAAGAAGTATGGGTCCATGTCTATTGACTAGTGAGGGCTGCAAGCGGCTCAATTTTCCATGCATAGTTTCCAGTTCGGCACAATAGGACGCTGCCGTGATGGTTTCACCAGGTTGCAAAAATGAATAGTGAATAATACCCTTACTAGTCCACCATACAGTCACCATAATCTTTCGCGGGTGAAGTGATGCTCGTGCATGCTGTCTTGGTGCTTCACCTCGATCTAACCATTGTCCTGACCGTCTCCGATTATCATAAAGTATGCACTTTTCGTCACACGTTACCACTCAATGAAGAAACGGTTCAACTTTCTGTCGACTAGCCAAAGAGGTAGCCACCTCTAATCGACGGAGCTTATTGGCTTCCGTTAATTTGGTGCGGCACCCATCGATCGAGTATCTTCACTTTGCCAATCGAAGAAAGGTGACGACTAATGGTGGCAATGGACACTTGAAATGTTTCTGCAAGGCTACGCACTGTTGTCGACGGATTACTTTCAACTTCTACACGCAGCTCGTCGTCATTAACGGTAGGTGCTACGCGCATATCCGCGAGGCTCATTTTCCAAATCAAAATTTCCCTCGCTGAATTTTTCAAACCATCGCCGTAATGTGCGTTCATTACACGTGGTTTCACCGAACGTCTGATTAATTTCTGGCGTTGCTGCAGCTGCATTTAATCCCTTTCTAAATTGAAAGAGGTAAATTGCCCGAATATCTCTTGCCGACAGCATTTCCATAGGCGAGACAAGGAATGGAACAGGTACACACTTCAAAATAAATACCCTTTTCTACAAATAGAATAATAATTTTCACCAAAAACATACACGTCTTCACACAGGTGCGATTCAGTTCAGACTAAAGGAAAAAACGGACATTACATTTGTAACAATCTGATAAATAAAAACATCTGTAAATCGTAAATCGTGAAAATTGTTATTTTCTGCTATTCCATCGTTAATTAAATTCACAGAAATCAATTAAAAATTAACATAACACAATTTAATATATTTCCTAGTCTTACAACACTTTCACTAAAGTACACCCCCGCTTTCAATTATGGACCTTTTTAACGGTCGTGCCTTCCAGGAACACACAGGAAAGAATATGCTATCAGGCCTTTATCTGTCCTTAACACATGGTTTTTATTTTTCACAATATATGTATGTACATACACGAGGATGGTCCTAGAAATACCCGACCCAACAAAGGAAACAAAAGTTTTGGAAAGAAATATATTTATTTTTCAACATAATCTCCTTTGTGCTCTATACACTTTTCCCAGCGATGTTCAATAAGTTTGATATCCTTTTTATAATAAGAACTGTTTTTCCTCTTCAAAATAGCCATTAACTGCCGACATCACCTCTTCATCGTTGGAAAATCTTTTAACCACTGAGCCATTTTTTCAATTTGGGAACAGAAAATAATCCTAGGGGCTTAATCTGGCGAATAGGGTGCACGAAGTAGCAATTCAAACTTTAATTCATTAATTTTGGCCATTGCAATAACGGATTTGCGAGCTGGTGCATTGCCTTGATGAAACAACACTTTCTTTTTAGCCAAATGCGGCCGTTTTTGCTTGATTTCTTCGCTCAAACGTTGCAATAAGTTTCCATAATACTTTTTCAAGATAATCAATGGAAATTATTCCACGCCCATCCCAAAAAAAGATTTCATGAACTTGCCTGCAGATGAAACGGTCTTCGCTTTCTTTGGAGTCGATTCTCCCTTTTTAGTCCATTGTTTTCATTGTTCTTTTGTCTCAGATGTGAAGTGATGAACCCATGTTTCATCCATGGTTATGAAACAGCGTAAAAATTCTGCTTTATTGCTGCGAAACTTCGCTAAACACTCAATTGAAACATCTTCGCGACAATGTTTTTGCTCGAGTGTGAGCAAACGCGGTACCCATCTTGCACACAGCTTTCTCATGTCCAAATTTTCAAATAATATACGATATACCGCACTTTTCGAAATACCTACTATGTCTGCTAGCTCGCACACTTTCAGTCGACGATCATCCAGTACCGTTTTGTGCATTTTCTTCACCATTTGTGGTATCATCACCTCATTTGGTCGACCACTGCGATGCTCATCTTGGCAGCTCGTACCGCCTCGTTTAAATTCTGCTACCCAATATTTCACTGTTGTAAACGAAGGAGCAGACTCACCCAGAGTAGAATTCACAGTTCAGCTTTTATATCGGTTAGACTGAGACTAATTTAATATAACCAAATTAAATTGAAAGCGGAAATTCAAAACACAATTAAACATTGTGCCAGTAACGGACGGTATAATTTCATCATATGTCATATCCCATAACGTAAAAATAGATGCAAATGACTTACAAAAATGAACTTGCATCATATGTTGCACAAATACAAACATCATTTTCTCGAGAACTGGAAAAGTTAATTGCTGTTTCAAGTGGGTTTTTTCCTCCACTGCTGATGATAACAACCTAGTTATTGAAATGTGCTCAAATTTAAAACTAAATTATAGTAAAGAGAATATTTTAAAGCATTTTGAACATATATTTATTACATTTATTTGCAAATTTTGTACATTTATATTCTTATTTTTTATTACTTTACATAAATATTTATTGGCAATTTTTTTATAATATTATATTCTTATTTTTTATTACAGGATACTAAGAACTATTGTTCTTCAAAAAATTCTGGTTTACTACAGCCGAAACAACGAAACCATAACGCCACTGGATGCTCTGTATTACTGTCTTGGATACATTCTGTGCACCATAATCCTCACAGTTTACACGCACACGTATTTGCTGTGCCTGCAAGAAATGGGCCTCAAAATCAGAGTGGCACTGTGTTCCTTGATCTACAGAAAATGCCTGCATCTTCGGTCCTCCAATATCTCTGACATAAGTTCTGGAAAAACTGTTACGCTGGTGTCCAAGGACGTGAGAGAATTCGAAAGCTTTCTGATAACTCTCCAAGATGCTTCCGTCGGAATAATACATATATTCGTGTTCACGTATTTGATGTATATTTACGTCGGGATTGCGGCGTTCATCGCCGTTGCTTCTCTGCTCACATTCGTACCTATTCAACGTAAGTTACATGCGTAAGTTCGACTATGAATAATGTAAAATAATAAATAGTTTGTTTAAGTAGGGTCGCCACAAGTAGACGTCTGAAAACTGCAGCTCAAACAGATAAAAGATTAAGAATAGTACAAGAGGTATTGTCTTCTATAAGGATGATTAAAATGTATGCTTGGGAAAATTATTTCGCAAAAATTACCCACAAATACAGAACGTAAGTAAAATCATTTATGTTTTGCATATAAAAAAAAATAAAATATGAAGCCCCAAAAATAATAGTACAAGGTGTGATCGCATATAATCAGAGTTGGGATGTCTTCCTGCGGACCAGGACTGAGTACGCAGCGTCCCCACCAGTGTCATGTAATCAAGCGGATGAAGTGTAGAATTATAAGTTAATACCGAGGGGATTTTTATAAAGCGTGTTTCAAATTTCGCGCTTTTTTTAAAGAATAAATAAAACACATAATTTGCATTCACTTTCAAAAACTTTTTGTTTGTATTTGAAGTATCAGTTATGACATTTATGTGCGAAAAATAATATCTGCCAAATGGCCTCCTATTGCAGCTCCACAGACGTCCACTCGTTTGTTAAAATTTTCAATGGCATTTTGACATAATCGAGACTCTATCTCACCAATGACACGAATAATTTCATCTTTCAAAGCAGGAATTGATTGTGGATTATTTTTATAAACTTGACTTCTCATTTAACCCCAAAGAAAGTAGTCTAACAGTGTCAAATCACATAATCTTGGTGTCCAATTAACATCACCGTTTCTTGAGTTTACGCGTCCAGGAAATTTTTCTCTCAATAAATCAATTGATTCGTGTGCAAAGTGAGGTGTAGTACCATCCTGTTGAAACCACATATCCTCTAGATTAATATTCAGTGATTCAGGCCACAAAAATTCGGTTATCATCCTACGATGTCGGTCACCATTGACAGTTACAGCTTCACCAGCAGCATTTTCAAAGAAGTAAGGTCCAATTACACCACCTGACCATAGTGCACACCAAACAGTAACTCGTTTAGGATGCATAGGTTTCTCATGAATAATTCGTGGAGTTTCCTCACCCTAAATATGACAACTGTGTTTATTAACATAGTCACACCATCCATGTGCGTCATCGGAAAACATTATTTTTTGAAAAAAATCAGCTGGTTGTTCATTGATGAAATAGACAAATAAACGACGTTTTAAATGATCTAATAGCTTCAGTTCCTGTGTTATTTTAACCTTATATGCCTTCAGAACTAAATCCTTGTGTAAAATTCGCCATGTTGTTGATCCACTAAGTCCAAGTTGTTGTGAACGTCGTCTAATGGACATTTCAGAATCTTCAGCAACACTTTCACAAACCAAACCACTATTTTCTTGTGGACAACCACTACGACTGTATTTTTCACTTTTTAGATCTTCCACGGAACCGGTCTCTTGAAATTTTTTTAATAATTCGACCAATAATTCTTTCAGATGGACGATTATGTAAACCATAAAATTCACGTAACTTTCTAAAAACTCTTTTCACAGAACGCTGATTTTCATAAAATAATTCAAGAATTTGAACGCGTTGTTGTACCGTGTACGAAGCCATTTTTATAAATGTCATACATCACACTTTTTAAATGCCCACATACAAATTCGGTGCGCCATCTATATTTTATTTGTTCTTAAAAAAACCGCGCAATTTGAAATACCCTTTATTATTAAATCACATAACGACGACCAATTGTTTTAATGTATACAGAATCACTGTTAGCCTTTCATTTAAGTTGAGCTTTATAAGGTCGATACTTTTCACTGTAGTCATTCTTTTCAAACACAACCGCCATCTATACGTCAGGTCGGGTACTTTTGGGACAGCCCTCGTGTCGGTACTACAACTAAACTTCTACTTTTGAGTGACCATCTTAACCAGCGTTTATACAAAAGTTAAACGTCCGAAAATTAACATTCTCGAATGTATACTGGAAGTAAATTCCTTTGTATTTACATTGCCTTATTTTCTCTGTTATATTTCAGAAAAGAGTTGAAGAACTTAAGATTAGTCTTTTACATGAAGTCTCTCATCCAATACACCGGACTCTTCAGCGCTAGAGTTGCTTTGTTTGCATGTGGAATATTCTACGTCTCAACCACTGATCACGTCAGTGCAGCTAATATTTACTTAATCATCAGTTGCATGAACACCATTCGTATGGTAATAGCTGTGGACATCCCTAAAGCCTTAGGTTCGGTTTCAGAAATTCGTTCCTCTTTACAACGAATACAAAAATTGTTGTCAGCGAAAGATACTAAAGTAGGGAGTGCGACCTCTGATGATGTAAAAGAACCATCCATTCACATGCGTAACGTGTTGACCCAAAGCAAGGACAGCAAACAATTCTTAAAAGCCGATGTGCAGTTAGACAAGAAGCTGATTGGATTAACTGGTCCAATTGGAAGCGGGAAGACGTTATTTTTGAAAACTATACTGGGTGACTACGAATACGAAGGTGTTCTCAAAGTTAACGGCACAGTGTCTTACGCAGCTCAGGAACCTTGGCTATTTCCCGGCACGATCAGACAAAATATCATTTTCGGAAAACCCTACATCAAAGATAAATACGATCAAGTTCTTAAGGTGTGCGCTTTAGAAAAAGACATATACAACATGCCGAAGGGTGATGAGACGTTAATAAACGACGAAGGAATATGTTTGAGTCGCGGTCAGCAGGACAGAATCAACTTAGCCAGAGCTCTGTATAAAGACGCGGATATTTATTTGATTGATGATTGCCTGACTTCGCTAGATGCTAACGTCAGCAAGTACATCTTCGAAAACTGCGTGAAAAATTTCTTATCCGACAAGTTATGTATCTTCGTGAGCAGCAAAAATACTTCTCTGCAAGAAGCCGATGTCATCTTGTCGATAATCAATGGTAAAATCGAAACTACCCGCACCGGTTTTACCAGAACTTCCACGAAATACCAGGAAGATTTGGACGTGAACTTGTACGGTCTTATATACAAAGATAAAGAATCGGAAGCTAACGAAGAAACTGGTTTATTACGGAAGAAGAGTCATCTGTATTTTGAACCGAAAAAACTTGGGAAAGTTAACTTTTCGGTCTACAAGGAGTACTTCAAAAATATCGGCTACTTTTACGTATTCATACTTTTAGTTATGTTTACTATTTGGCAAGCTGGATCATCGTCTTTTGAAGTATTTATTAAATCTTGGTAAGTATATTACTTTCTAATTCATTTCATGTGGTTTCTTTTTTTTGGTTTCTAATAATAGTTACAATGAGAGGATTATGAAATTATAAAATACAAAGGGTACTAGGAAAGTTTTGCAATACAGCTTTGTTTACAGATCGGGATTTTCTGACAACTACGGGTGTGTCCTCATCATCTAAGACCCAAACTTTGTTTTGAACTTTGGTCGGCACATCGTAATAGTACAGCCAAGTCTCGTCACCTGTCACAATGTTGTTCATATACCGACATTGTTCCTGATTAAACTTTTTTAGCATCTCCCGGCACCAAGTCACACGTCGTGTCATCCGCTCTTCAGTCAGTTGATGCGGCACCCAAAGAGAACAAAGTTTTTTCGCGTGCAAATGATCATGCAGAATCGAACGAATTGCTGGTGCATGTAGGCCTGAAGTACCCTCTATCTGTTAGTAGGGCACTCGCTTGTCTTCGCCAAGCATCTTCCTCACATTAGTAACGTTTTCCTCCGTAACCGACGTTCGTGGCCTTTCCGGCCGCTCAGCATCCTCCACAGTTAAATTTCCCCTTTGGAATTCGCTATACCACCTGAATATCGTTGTGCGATGTGGACAAACATCACCTAGTGCAAGAGTCATTTCTTCGAAGCACTGGCCTATGTTTAAACCACGCACGAAGTTATAACGCAAAACTGCCCTTATCTCATTTCGTGACCACGATGCCATCGCAAGCACTTTACACTCTCACTGCTAATGAATAAATGAGTCCATCGACATGGCGCGGCGACTACCGTGCACGTATGAACATGTCTCAACATGCAGCAACAAGCAGCTTCCTACGATTCATTGTCGCATCATATTGCAAAACTTTCCTACTACCCTTTGTATCAATACTATTTTCTAATTGCGGAACAAAATCAACCTTCAGTGATTAAGTTAATCAACCACAGGCTCCATCAAAATTCCCATCTCCGATTTGCTAAAAGTTACACCGCTCTTCAAATTAAAAGTTATTCAATTTTTTTTTTGTTAATTTCAAATGTAATCCGTGCAATTCTAGTTCGTATCCACTTCTTTTACAGTACAGATAGTTCATTTTAAGTTTTTATAATTTCATTTTCGCATATGACATAACTTTATCATTCCTTGTGCAATTTGACATCACTTTCGATTTTATAAAATTTGGAAAAACGTTTCTATTTTAACACCGTTTCAAGAAATTAATATCCGCACTTAACAATTTAACCTTACTGTATAACTTGTCGAATTTATGACCTGATAAGTTTCACAAGTTTATTGGTTTAAAAATATATACATACATGCACTAGGCAATTCATTTCTTTGATCACGCAATACATTTTTAAAATAATTTAATTTAGCTTTCGTTCTGATGGCAGCACACTATCTTTTGTTAACTTTCATTAAAATTTTTTCAATTCACGTCACTGCGAACTCTCAAATATTAGCGTGCAATATTTCGTATTCTTTAACGCAATCTATTGTTCAAGAGGTTCGGATCTTGAATGAGAATTATTCTACTTTTGTCAATGTAAAGGGTTTTCCAATAAGGACTTGACAAATTTTTTTCAAAATAAAATGCAGACCATTTGAGATATTTCAAAAACTTTATTATCGGGTTGAAGTACAATCAAAACATTTATGAATGGAACTCGATTTCGTTCATATGGCCACCGCGGGCACGTTTGCAGCGGTCGATTCGTTGGACCCAATTTTCGATGACTCGGCCACACAATTCGGCCGAAACGGCTGCCATTTCGCGTTCAATGTTGGCTCTGAGCTCTTCCAACGTTGTCGGCTTGTTGGCATAGACCAATGACTTGACGTAGCCCCAAAGAAAAAAGTCTAGAGGCGGTAAATCGCACGAACGAGGCGGCCAATCGACTGGTCCATTTCTTGAGATAACACGCTCATCAAACTTACTCTTCAATAAATCGATTGTAACGTGTGCTGTGTGGCTTGTAGCACCGTCCTGCTGAAACCATATGTTGTCCAAGTCCATATTTTCCAATTCGGGCCAAAAATAATCGGTAATCATGGCGCGATAACGATTACCATTCACAGTAACGTGACGATCATTATCGTCGACGAAAAAATATGGCCCTATGACGCCGCCGGCATGCAAACCGCACCAAACAGTTATGTTTTGTGGATGAAGTGGTGTTTCATGAAGCACATGTGGATTTTCACCCGACCAATAACGCATATTTTGCTTATTGACGAAACCATTGAGCCAAAAATGAGCTTCGTCACTGAAAATGATTTTGCGATGAAATTGATCATCTTGGCGCATCTTTTCCAGAGCCCAATCGGAGAACGTACGTCGCTTCAAATGGTCCATCGGCTTCTATTCTTGAGTCAGCTTGATCTTGTATGGGTGTAAACCAAGATCCTTACGCAAAATTCGCCATAAAGTGGTCTGGGCGATGCCCAGCTCTTGAGAACGCCGTGGAATTGACTGATTTGGATCATTTGCTACGGACGTTTCAACGGCAGCGATATTTTCGACACTTAGACCAACCCGTTGTCTCACTGGCACGGCAACATCACACAACGAATATGTAGACTCAAATTTTTGCACTAAACTTGTTACTGCCTGTCTACTAGGGCGAGAATTACGACCGAAAATCGCAGTTAACGCTCTTAAAGTAGCGGTCACCGACTCCGAATTTCTGAAGTAAATTTTTATAATTTCCAGACGTTGTTCGTTCGTGTACTTTACCATGATGAAAATGTTAAGTTTACTGTATAAATTGACAGTGACAGTTCGATGATTAGTGAAAAGGTGCGTTCACAAATTGAATTAAAAGTTGTCAAGTCCCTATTGGAAAACCCTTTATGTATGTGTCTTACTAACCATGCTAGATTGGTTCCAATGCTGTAACAAATTAGAACTGACAAAAACGGTTTGTAAATTGTTCAATATAGACGACAATTCAAATTTAAAATTCTAGGGCGACCATTGAGGAAAAATACGCCGAGAGACAAAATCACACAAATCATACTGAAGAAATACAGAAGATTTCCATCCAGAGAAACAGAATTTATAACAGATATTACATCATAATGTTGGCCATAACTGCAGCTTACTTGGTGAAAACGTATCTATTCTATTTTTTAACGGCGAAAACTTCGAAAAAGTTACACAAGCTGACATTTTTAAACGTGGTCAAAGCCCGCGCGTGTTTTTTCGATGATAATTTAGCGGGGAATATATTAAATCGATTTTCCAAAGATTTCGCTGCAACAGACGAATATCTACCAGTAATATTCGACATGCTTCTTCAGGTAAAATAATTTTCTTCGATTCGACATCTTTAAAAACATAATATTTTGTTACAGTACACCTTCATGTGTTTAGGAAGCTTGGCAATAATGGCACATCAAAATATATTGCTTGGAGTGGTATCAATTGTCTTTATATTCATTACATATTCTGTCAGATATTATTACATGCACTCGTGCAGGAGTTTGAAGAGATTAGAAGCAGCTAGTAATATATTTTAAGACAAATTACTAATTTAACATTATTACTAATTCTTATTTTAGCTAGGAGTCCTGTTATTGGGCAAATAAAGACGTCACTGGAGGGACTAAACACTATAAGAAGCAGTGGATTGTCCGATCTTTTAAAGAAGCAGTTCGACACGTACCAAAATCTGCATACGTCGGCAGATTACATGTACATTTGTACTTACAGAGCCCTAGCATTTTGGGTTGAATTCCTCTGTACCATTTATCAAGCTACAGTGATATTAATTTGCTTATTCGTGATGATAGGTAAGTACGGCGGGCTATCGAAAATATCGTGACAGTCAATTATGTCACAACCGTCTTTCCGTGAGCTTTATAATTCCTCATTCATAAAAGGACCTATCTTCATTAGCGAAAACTTTACGAACTATCTTCCCTGAATCGAACGTCTCACGCGTTTTAAAGGAAACGAAACAAGTGGGAGTCTCAAACTGTAAAATCTGAGTATGATGGATGTGGCAACATATCTCAAACAAGATCCCATAATTTTTGATGTGCGATCAAAATTGTGCGTGGTCTCGCACTGAACGAACTGTGAACGTTTCTGGATGGTGTATTTGTTCGAATTACCAATTATCTATTAATTCAAGCAACGGTTGCATGGATCTTCAGTCCAATTTAAACAGTATTTTCGAATGGTGTAACTATTAGTTAACATTAAATACATCTGAATATAAACTCACGACATATACGAGGTGTGGCAATTAAATAACGAGACCGGAGTGAGATATTTTATTTATTGCAAAATACACTTATACATATTTAACTTTTATCCTCTTCAACATACTCTCCTCCCTTGTCTATACACCGCTGTGTGCATGTCCTCCATTGTTCAAAACAATGCTGTCAGTTGTCAGCTTCTTCAACAACTCTGCCGTTTTTGCTTTTACACAACAATGCGGTTGTCCGCTAAAAATTGCTTCACAGATAGGACATGTGAGCTGGTACGTTGTCCTGGTGCAGAATCCACGAATAGTTCTTCCACAAATCCGATCTTTTTTTCCTTACTCTTTTCCTCAGCTTGATTAGAACTTCTTTGTAGTATTTCTGATTCACGGTTTGGCTCTCAGGCACCCAGTCAGTTATGATGATACTCTTGATATCAAAGAAAACGATCAGCATTACCTTCAATTTCGACTTCCTCATTCGTGCTTTTTTCTGTCTTGACGATCCAGCGGCCTTCCAATGTATCGATTGACGTATTGTTTCCGGGTCATACTGAAAAATCCAAGTTTCATCACAAGTGATGGTTTTTGTGAACAAGTCTGGTTCTCGTGAGTCATTCCATGATATCGAGAGCAAATGTTCATCCGATTGTCTTTTTGTTCCTGAGTGTGGTTTTTCGCCACCATTTTTGCACAAGCTTTTACCACATTTAATTCATCATGCAAAATATGTCTTACTGTTTCTTTATTAATATATGCCATATCATTCATTAATTTTCTTGACGTTCCCTTCAGTTCTTGCAGTCACAGGTCGACCAGGACATTCATCATCTTCGACCTCTTCCCGGTCTTCAGAAAACTGTTTGTGCCATTCAAAGACCCGCCCACGTGACATAACATTATCACCAAACACCTCCTTTGACATTTGTAAACATTCTGTTGGCGATTTTTTTAATCGCAAATGCAACTGTCATGATATTTTGACATAACATTGATGAAAGTTCTACCTTACCGACGCATATTTTTTTAATAGATGGCGCCACTAAGAATTACTATTTTAGAAAAGTTTGGTTTTCTCAACGACAAACTGTGTATATTTACCCGTTTGAATACGTTTTTTGATTTTCTAATATTAGTACGCCATGACCATATCATAAACGTTGTAATTAGGCTGGTGTGATACTATTGTCGATAAATATATTGCTCAATAACTATCGCCGTTAATAAGCTCTTCTTTTTTTATAGTTCAAAAAAAAAACTTTACTCAATGTCCACAAATACAAAATATTATTGTGGTTAAGGATTTTCTTATATTTTGGTTATTGTCTAAGTCACAGTCTCCGAAGAAATTTGCAAGTAAAAAATGTCTATTATTTTGCAGAACCAACGCCTGGTGAAGTGGGAATGATAATTATGCAAGCGTTAGGATTTGTCAAAGGATTACAACTTATCATCAGGGAATTGTCAGAATTGGAAAACCAAATGACTTCTGTGGAAAGGGTCCTCGAATATGGAAACATTGAAACGGAAAGTGAAGAGGGGGAGAAGTTCGAACACTGGCCGAAAGTCGGCGCTATCGAATACAAAAACGTACGACTGCGTTATCCAAAAACCAACCAATTGGTGCTGAAAGATCTCACGTTTAAAATCGAACCCAAGGAGCGTATCTGTATTATCGGCCGTACTGGCGCCGGAAAAACCTCGATACTCTCCACTCTGTTCAGATTGTACGAGAACGAGTCTGGAGAAGTATACATAGACGACTTCGATACGGCCAAAATTAATTTAAGAACATTGAGGAGCGGTTTATCGATAATTCCTCAAAATCCAACGCTTTTTACGGGAACGTTCAGGTCAAATCTAGATCCGAACGAGGAACACGGAGATGCAGAGTTGTGGAAAGCGTTGAAAGAAGTAAATTTTGAAGACTTCTGCAGGGAGAACGACATCAATCTGTACACACCGATCAACGAAGGTGGACGAGGATTCAGCGCGGGTCAAAAACAACTTATCTGTCTCGCGAGGGCCATGATCATGAAAAATAAGATCCTGATTCTGGACGAGGCCACGTCCTATCTCGATAACGAGACCAATAATTTAATCGAAAAATTAATCAAAACTAAATTCTCCGAGTGCACTATTTTGGCCATCCTTCACCGTTTAACGACAGTATTGAATTATGACAAAGTGATGATTTTGAATGATGGCACTATCATGGAATACGACAATCCAAATAATCTCTTGAACAATGGGAATTCGTTGTTCTTTAAAATAATGTCCGAGAATAAGTAGAATATACATATTTGTAAGTATAGAATAAATATACGATAGAAAATGTATTTGTATTATAGATCGTTTACCAATAAACTTTTAAAAGTATGCGTTTACATAATTATTTATACATAGTTTTTTCTTTTATAATAAATTGGTCAATTATGGTAGTGTGTGTTTGGCTTTCGAAGTGAAAGTTCCGTACGGACTTGTTTCTGTGCAGAATTTGCCGTGGTTCTGATGATGACGGCTTAGTTGTCGAAGTACGTATACAAAATACGAAAATTTATGCGGAAAGGGGTTATATATCAACCTTCAGTGATTAATATGTCTACGCATTCGAATTCTTCTTTTTTTGTGTGTATAGATACAAGAAAAGTCGGTACGCGAGCATTTATAAATGTCCAACAACTTTTCAAAAATACCAATTTTTACGAGTATACATACCCCTTTAAAAAATTTAGAATTTTCGTCAAAATAAAAAGTTTTAAATTTGAACTCCGTAGAATGTAATATAGTAGTTTTGGACTAGCAGAATTGAGCTTTGTATCGTTTGAATCAAAATTATTTGAGCTTTGGAAGTAATCCACTGGCACATTCGAAAGTTCACATTTTGAAATGGTTTTTCATGATTTTCATTGTCTCGGGATTAAGTCAGAAGAGTTAGATAAATTTCGACTTCATAAATGTTTTTAGGACCTTTTAAAACACCAATATACAAGCATTTGTTAATGTCCAATAACTTTTCCAAAATGCCAATTTTTGCGAGTATACCTCTTCGAAAAATTTGGAATTTTCTTCAAAGTAAAAAGTTTTGAATTTGGCCTCCGTGGAATGTAAAATAGTAGTTTTGAACTAGCCGAATTGATCTTCATATTGTTCGTAGCAAAATCATTTGAACTTTGGAAGTAATACTGGCACATTCCAAAGTTCTCATTTTGACATGATTTTTCAAAATTTTTATTGCCTCAGGATTAAGTCAGAAGAGTTAGATAAATTTTGACTTCATAAATGTTTTTAGGACCTTTCAAAACATCAATATACAAGCATTTGTTAATGTCCAATAATTTTTTCAAAATACCAATTTTTGAGAGTATACCCCTTTGAAAAATTTGGAATTTTCCTCGTAATAAGAAGTTTTGAATTTGGCCTTCATAGAATGTAAAATAGTAGTTTTGGACTAGCAGAATTGATCTTCGTATAGTTCGTAGCAAAATCATTTGAGCTTTGGAAGTAATCCACTAGCACATTCCAAAGTTCTCATTTTGACATGGATTTTCATGATTTTCATTGCTTCAGGATTAAGTCAGAAGAGTTAGATAAATTTTGACTTCATAAATGTTTTTAGGACCTTTCAGAACATCAATATACCAGCATTTGTTAATGTCCAATAACTTTTCCAAAATACCAATTTTTGCGAGTATACCCCTTTGAAAAATTTGAAATTTTCCTCGCAATAAGAAATTTTGAATTTTGCCTTCGTAGAATGTAAAATAGTAGTTTTAGACTAGCAGAATTGAGCTTTGTACTGTTTGAAGCAAAATCATTTGAGCTCTGGAAGTAATCCACTGACACATTCCAAATCTCTCATTTTGACATTGTTTTTCAATATTTTGATTCTCTCGGGAATAAGTCAGAAGAGTTAGATAAATTTTGGTTTCATAATCATTTTTAGGACCTTTCAAAACATCAATATACAAGTATTTGTTAATGTCCAATAACTTTTCAAAAATATCAATTTTTGCGAGCATACCCCTTTGCAAAATTTGGAATATTCGTCAAAATAAAAAGTTTTGAATTTGGCCTCCTTAGAACATAAAATATTAGTTTCGGACTAGCAGAATTGATCTTCGTATTGTTCGTAGCAAAATCATCCGAACTTTGGAAATAATCCACTGGCACGTTCCAAAGTTCTCATTTTGATATGTTTTTTCAAGATTTTCATTCACTCAGGGTTAAGTCAAACGAGCTAAATAAATGTTGGTTTCATAAACGTTTTTAGAACCTTTGAAAATAGCACGCAATTATTTGTTTATGTAAAATAACTTTTCCAAAATACCGACTTGTATATTATTATCGGTTAGGTGTATGAGGCATGATAGCAGTAGACTAGCTATGCCAGCATAAGAAGAATTGAATTATCTTGTAATCACTTAGAAGTTTGATACGTATGAATGAAATTGTACGTAAGAATATTTTCTGAAGGAAATTAGTAGATAATTAACTGTGAAACTGTTCGAAACTAACGTGGTTAATAAACATTGATTTTGTCTAACTTTGTTTTTTTAAATCGAATTATGCGACGTCAAATTTTAATTCAAAAAAGTGAGAATGTTTTGTTGGCGAACATAAAGAAACTATATATTTGTGACATTATTTACTCTTGATGGATTTTATATTAAAACTCGTAGAATTGTGTACACGTTAAATAGTTGTGAAGGTATATGCACATATACTGTGCATTCATTTTATCTCGCTACGAAAACTGTACCACATTATATTCGGGTCTAGCTGCCGAATACCGATCGGAATGTGAAGTGGTGGGGCGCGAGTCATTTGAATCACGACTATAACTGACTAAAAAGTATGTAGATCGTCCCTTTCCTGCATTAACAACAATATCATTAGTAGTTAAAAAGTTTAAATCAGAAGGTTGCATTTTGGGATGTAAATGTCATAAAATACGGAGAATAAATAACGATAAAGAAATGCAGGAAGTCATGGTGTGCGCAATGGTCGAAGAAAATTCCAATATTACTATATCTAAAATATCAGAAGAGATAGGTATTAGCGTGGGTAAAGTTCATAAGATATTAAAGAAAAATAAATACACATCCTATAAATACCAAACTCATCAGGAAATTTTTCATGCTGATCAACACCTCAGAATGGAATTTCGTGAAACTGTAGTAGAACGTGTAAGCAGGAGGAGCATTTGAGAATTTAATTAATTGAATTTATTTTCTGTATTCAAAAAGTATTTTATAAGTTTTGGCAAGTTATATTTATTTTCTGTTTAAAGAGTATTTTTTAAGTTCCGAGAAGTTATTTTATTTTTTAGCTTCTTCAAGAGTTTTTTTTATTTTTAAACGTTTTATTAGAAAACGTCTTTTAGTTCAATGCGAAACTTATTGTAAAAATACCTAATTGTATAGTTAAAAGTAATTATAATTTATTAATTTTTGGACGTAAACAATTTGGACAGTCAGTGATAGACCTTCCTTAATCTGTAATCTGTAGTCAGTCGTTGTGATTCGACTGAGTCACACCCCACCACTTTACATTCTGATCGGCATTCGGTATCTAGATCCGAATATAATATGATACGGTTTTTGTAGCATTTTAATATGAAACCACGGTACATATATATATATATAGTCTCTCAGAAAAAACGAAACTTTTTTAAAATAAAAACAAAACCTTACTATTGGGTTGGCAACTAAGTATTTTCGGTTTTTACTGATAGAGAGCGTTGCTTTATTCTTTGTATAACGTATGTTAGTGCTGCACTTTACCGTTTGTCGCGTGATACTAGTCACATTGACGTAACTTCAGAAGCAAGTAGTGCGTAATTTTTATTGAAGCTATTAGTTGTGAGTTAATTTTAAATGGAGTGCAGAAACGAACATTTTCGACATATTTTACTATTTTATTTCCGTAAAGGAAAGAAAGCTGTTGCGGCTCACAAAAAGATATGTGAAGTTTATGATGCTAATTGCTTAACAGAGCGCACGTGTCAGAATTGGTAATAAAAATTCCGTTCTGGAGATTTTTCCCTCAAAGATGAGCAACGTTCTGGTCGGCCTACTGAAGTTGATGATGACCAAATCAAAGTCATAATTGAAGAGGATCGTCATATAACTGTTCGAGAGGTTGCGGAGAGGCTACATGTATCCCACACAACAATTGAAAAACATTTAAAATGTCTTGCGCTAGTTAAGAAGCTTGATATTTGGGTACCTCACGAATTGAAAGAAATTCATTTAACACAAAGAATCAACTTTTGCGATATGCACCTTAGACGAAATGAAGCCGACCCTTTCTTAAAAAAAATCATCACTGGTGATGAAAAATGGGTCCTGTACAGTAACACAGTTCGAAAACGATCATGGAGCAAACACGATAAACCAGCTCAAACCACATCGAAAGCTGAATTGCATCCAAAAAAGATCATGCTGTCAGTTTGGTGGGATTACAAAGGTGTTGTGTTTTTTGAGCTGCTTCCAAGGAACCAAACGATCAATTCTGATGTTTACCGTCAACAATTAATAAAACTGGATGAAGCAATCAAAGAAAAACGGCCAGAATTGTCAAATCGGAAAGGTGTAGTTGAAAGTTTTACCATTCAAAGAATTCTGCAAACTTCGAAGTAAATGGTAACCAGATGGTGCTAGGTCAGGGCTGTATGGGGGATGTGGCATCACTTCCCAGCCAAGCTCCAATAGTTCCCACGAGTTGCCAAAAATGTGTGAGGCCTCGCATTATCTTGGTGGAAAACTCCAGTGCAGAAATTTGTAATTAATTTCTGTGTATTTAATTAATATAATTTTCATTAAATTTTCCATCGTGAAACTAATTTATATATTTATATATAATTATGACATCATAACCGAACTGCGGGTTTTTAAATAAATATTAGATCTGTTCCATAATACGATTTATGGCGTGTTAAAGGACTCGAAGTTACACTGCCTGGTGGCTTAATTGGTAAAGCAGTCGTCTAGATAACGGCAGATAGAGGTTCGAGTCCTTCGCCAGCGCAGAAATTTTTAATTAATTTCTGTGTATTTAATTAACGATGGAGTAGCAGAAAATAATATAATTTTCAACTCTATAGAGATTTGGTCAAATTAAAGGTTGAATCCCCTATTTCTTGGTATTCATTATTGAGTGATTTAAATAAAGATGTAATACAGGTAATAATGAATTATTTGAAAATAACAAAATTAAAACTGTGATTAAAAAGAATTTCCTTTTCCACTTCTCTATGGTAACCTTATGTTCTATGTTTTCCGAGACCCATTTCTGTGGTGCTACAAAGGGCCCTGTAGCAAGAAGCGACTTAGAGCTGTGCATGTGTACGTCTTTCCTTATATGTAGTGTCCTTTTTAGTTCACCTATTGTAATTAAATAAGCTGATGATGTCATAAGTAACCACAAAACAAATATTAAATTACCGAAATAAAGTAGTACTCTCGTGACTGGCAGTGATGGTTAAAACCGTAAGCCAATAAAATTTAATGAAGAAGAAGAAGAAGAAAATTTAATATTCAATAGCATTTAAGGTTAGGTTTGTCCTTGGTAGCTATGAAGTATGAATATAGTTATTCTATTTTCTAAGAAGAAAAATGTGTTTATTTGTATCAGTTCATATATTTTTTTTAGTTCAAACTGGTTTAAATGGTCGTTTCTCTTTCAAGACCATATGTATGTTAAACGTGATATTTTTTCATCTTGGAAAAAAAAATATTTTTTTATAAAGAGGAGCCTTTTTGCATACTTATGGATAAGCTATTGGAACATTACAAACAGTTTCAACTGCAACAGAAACATCGTAAGATGAGTGCAAATCCAATA
This sequence comes from Dermolepida albohirtum, assembly GCA_031893035.1. Classification (NCBI taxonomy): domain Eukaryota; kingdom Metazoa; phylum Arthropoda; class Insecta; order Coleoptera; family Scarabaeidae; genus Dermolepida; species Dermolepida albohirtum. The sequence goes on along the minus strand of JAVIWB010000954.1, from coordinate 19,087 downwards.
TTAGTGGAAATTCGATATAGTGATATGATTATAATGGGAAATTTACATAAATTTCCAAATGAGATATACCTAGCGCCAATTCAAGAAGATGGAAACCTCATTAGATTAAATAATTCAACAATCATTGGCGGATGCAATGATGTCGATAACAATAAAATATCTATAAATACACGAAATGAAGGAAGTATGACTTTATCATTTCAAGATATGGTGGTGAAGGATACAGTAATTTCCTTCCTTCGGGAAATAATGGGGTAATACAATGTTTTAAAATGTTTAATTATTATTTACATGTACCTATGTATAGTAGTATGCCATGATGCTTCATGTAAAATGTATTATTCGTTACAGTGACGAAAGCAGTGATTCAGGAGCATCGATGTCATAGAAATATAATAATAAAAAGTTATTTGTCTTTCATTGTGTTTTAATTTCAAGCAAAAAAGATACTTGAATTTGTTGGATTAAGATCTAAATCATATGCATATAGAGATAATAATGTGCATAAAAAATTAAAAGGAATTAAGAAATCTGTTCTCGATAAAGAAATTAAATTTCGGCATTATAAAAAATGTTTGTTTTATCAGCAGGAATATTATCTTAAACAATGTGTTATTAGGAGCTGTGATCATAATATATATACTGAGGAATTAAATAAAAAATCATTGTGTTGGATAGATGATAAAAGATGTATTCAAGAAGATAGTACTGATACACTGGCTCGGGGGCATTGGGGAATTGAAAACAATTGATTGTGTTGAATAGTACTTGTGTAATCTGCTTCTGGGTTTCCGGGCTGGAACCGCGTCACTAGTATATCTGCCGACGTTTCGTACCCATTTGTATGGGACATCTTCAGGGCAATACATAAACTGAACAAAAGAAATGACTGCACTGAAAAAAACTGAGTTTTTTTCTGGAATAAATATCTGCCAAATTATAAATTACCTGCAGAAGAACTTTACAGAAACATTTGCCGCGTTTAAGAGAGGCTTGAAAATACAGCAAGAAGAGAATTGCATAATAAAAATGTGTGGATTACTGTAGATGAGACTACTGATTTAAAAAAAAATAGTATAATAAACGTAATCGTACGTATTTTATCAGCCAACACATTTTCACAGCCCTATTTGTTAGCCTGTAAACGTATACAAGCATGTACTGCGGCAAATATTCGGCAAATAATAATGAACACCTTAAAGAAATTTCACATTCATAGTACTCAAGTCTGCATGCTTGTAACAGATGGTGCTGCTACTATGTTACTACTCGAACGTTTACTAAAAGTAACTTTTCCTAAATTAATACACATAACTTGTGCACTCCATGCTCTTCATTTAGTTGCTGAAAATGTTAGAAGTAGTTATAAAAACGTTGATCATTTGATTGGATCCACCAAACAAGTGTTTCTTAAATCCTCTAAACGACTTAAAGAATTTCATAAAACTTGTCCAGATATTTAGCAACCACCGGAACCCATTCTTACACGATGGGGCACGTGGCTAAATGCAGCTTTTTATTACCATAACAATTTTCACAAAGTTAAATCCGTTATATCAAAATTTAGGCCAATCGAATCCCAAGCAATCAGAGACAGTCAACATCAATTTGAAAATCCCCAAATTCTGGAAGATCTGCATACAATATATAACAATTACCATCCATTAGTAGAAGCAATTACAAAACTTCAAAACGAAAACGATTCGCTGCCCTTAGACGCATCACTATGCATAGTGCAAAATGTGACCGCTCATTTGCATAGTTTAACTGACGCTGCTGGTGTACGAGCTCATCAAAAATTATTAAGTGTTTTAAAAAAAAATCCGGACTTGCATGTTTTACGAACTATTTATGACAAATGTGCAAATAGTGAGCCCTGGAATGATTTTGAACAACAGCTTCTTTCTGCCAAAATTACATCAATAGACGCCGAACGATCTTTTTCTCTATACAAAAACATTTTCTTGTCGCGAAGGACCTCATTTACAGAAGCAACCGTAGAGACGTATGCAATGATGCAGATGTAGAGTTACTTCCACAACACATATGAAATTACATATTACTAGGTAAGCACTAATTGTGTAAGAATAAGTCTAGACACGGCACTGCTACGGACACTTTCGCCGCAGTTTATAATTTACACTTAAACACCAACCGTGAACCGTATTGTATTTGATGTGAATGATCTCATTCACTGCGCACCAATTGCCCGTTCTACCGTACCGCCTATGGTATTGCCACTTTCGTCACCGCTCTATTTATCTGTTAAAATTATCGATGAGCCTTTCTTAATTGTAATAGTCATTTATATAAAATAAAATAAAAAGTAATATTCAAAGGATAAAAAAGTATTACAAAATAATACTGATAAGAAAATATATACACTTTGTGGCCTTTGCTAATTATTAAAATAGCAACAATACGACGTTTATTTGCATTACTTTCGAAACATTAGAATTAAATATTAACCGGTCAAATACCTTATAAAACAGCCCAGTTTCGTCTGCATTAAAGGTATCGTTATAAAGAGAGAGTAATATCGTTATACAGAAAGAAATAAGTAATATAATTACTACTAAAACCTAACAACTCTTGGCCATTTCATCGTTATAAAGGGATTATCGTTATATGGAGAATCGTTATAAAGAAAGAATACTGTATGTATATTGTATTATGATTGTATTTATGTACCGCGCTATCTTATAGTTACAATATAAAGTTTGGGAGTTACAGTTTTCCTTTTTAGTTATGACATGAGTAGCTGAACTTTACGAAATTCATATGTATGAAGATTTAATATTCAATAGCATTTAAGGTTAGGTTTGTCTATGGTATGCATGAAGTATGAATATAGTTATTCTATTTTCTAAGAAGAAAAATGTGTTTATTTGTATCAGTTCATATATTTTTTTTAGTTCAAACTGGTTTAAATGGTCGTTTCTCTTTCAAGACCATATGTATGTTAAACGTGATATTTTTTCATCTTGGAAAAAAAAATATTTTTTTATAAAGAGGAGCCTTTTTGCATACTTATGGATAAGCTATTGGAACATTACAAACAGTTTCAACTGCAACAGAAACATCGTAAGATGAGTGCAAATCCAATATTAGTGGAAATTCGATATAGTGATATGATTATAATGGGAAATTTACATAAATATCCAAATGAGATACACCTTTGGCCAATTCAAGAAGATGGAAACCTCATTAGATTAAATAATTCAACAATCATTGGCGGATACAATGATGTCGATAACAATAAAATATCTATAAATACACGAAATGAAGGAAGTATGACTTTGTCATTTCAAGATATGGTGGTGAAGGATACAGTAATTTCCTTCCTTCGGGAAATAATGGGGTAATACAATGTTTTAAAATGTTTAATTATTATTTACATGTACCTATGTATAGTAGTATGCCATGATGCTACATGTAAAATGTATTATTTGTTACAGTGACGACAGCAGTGATTCAGGAGCATCGATGTCATAGCAATATAATGTATATATAATAATAAAAAGTTATTTGTCTTTCATTGTGTTTTAATTTCGAGCAAAAAAGATACTTGAATTTGTTGGATTAAGATCTAAATCATATGCATATAGAGATAATAATGTGCATAAGAAATTAAAAGGAATAAGAAATCTGTTCTTGATAAAGAAATTAAATTTCGGCCTTATAAAAAATGTTTGTTTTATCAGCAGGAATATTATCATAAACAATGTGTTATTAGGAGCTATGATCATAATATACATACTGAGGAATTAAATAAAAAATCATTGTGTTGGATAGATGATAAAAGATGTATTCAAGAAGATAGTACTGATACACTGGCTCGGGGGCATTGGAGAATTGAAAACAATTGATTGTGTTGAATAGTACTTGTGTAAATTTATAATTTTTATCAACAATTACTTTTATTGGAAAGAATTTCTCTTTTTTCATAATTTGATAACTAATTATGTAATTAAACATGACATTTATTTTATCTATATAATTCTTGTTTATTCTATATTTCTTATTTTTTACAAATACTAAACTTGCGTGCATAGAAATCGGTCCACTGTAAACTTTTGACTTAAACTATATATTTTTTCAAAATTATTCATCAGATCAAAAAAAGAAATATGCTGTTTTAACGACAATTTAATATGCTTTAATGTGAGTATAAATTTATGAAAACTTATTTCGACTTCCTATGTTTACCATAGTGAAATTAATGCATTAAGCAAATTAAGCTTTTTTATTATTAACATAAATAGGGTTATTGGCAATTTAAAGCTTAACACTTAATTTTTTAATAATGGGTATGACCTCCTATTGCCCTAATAACATCTCTCATACGATTAGGCATTGATCTAATCAAGTTTGCTATTGTTTCTTGAAGGATGTTAAACCACTCTTCTTCTACTGCAACAATAAGCTCTGGGATCGAGTTTGGGGTATGAAGTCTAGCTCGAATTCTTCGTTTTAGCTCATCCCATAAATGTTCGATGTGATTTAGGTCAGGACTGCATGCTGGCCACTCCATAACCCGAAAACCGACTTCTGCAATGTAATCTTGCACAATTCTTGCGGTGTGCGGCCTTGCATTGTCATGCATAAAGGTAAATTCATCTCCAATGTAGTCGACGTAAGGTACCACATGAATTGCTAAAATCTCCTCGATATATCTAGCAGCCGTTAAACCTCTTCTTCCGTGAACACGGTCGCCCCTACGAATGAATTCAAGATCGGTTCGTGCTCCTATAGAAATTGCACCCCAGATCATACAGGAACCACCTCCATAAGCACTCCGTTCTTCAAGGCAGCAATTTGCAAATCGCTCTCTTGGTCTTCGGTACACTATCCTTCTTCGGTCGCTACCATGGAGGCATATTCTGGTCTCATCTGAGAACAGAACAGATCCCCATTGTTCCAATGTCCAATTCAAATGATCCCGTGCAAAACGCAGGCGTGCTTGCCGATAAGCTAGAGAAACTTTTGGGCCAATCGCAGGTGTTTTAGGGGTCAGATTATTTTTCTGCAGTCTTCGTCTTACTGTCCACTGAATAATAACCACTCCTCGCACCTCACGGAGCTGTCGTTGCACTTGAACGGCATTAAGGTGACGATTTCTTAATGTTGTTGACACAATAAAGCGGTCATCACGAGCGGTAGTAAATCGCCTTCTGCCTGTTCCAGGTCGCCTATGAAAGGATCCAGTCTCCTCATAACGGTTGCACACTCTTCGAACCGCTGCGCGTGTCATATCCAATTGTCTAGCAACAGGTCGCTGCCCAAGCCCATTTTCGATTAAAGCAATAACTTGGGCGGCTTTTTCTGGTGTAGTATGCATTAAACTAACACACTTGAACACTATTGAGATTAAGAAAAACGAATAATATGCAAATATCAGTTGCAAACGCAATAATTTTAATATTGACAAATTTGTTATTGTCGTTGGAATCATCCACGGTTTAATTGTTTTATCGGTTGCTACGCTATAAACGATAAGCCTTCTTGATAAATTTATACTCACATTAAAGCATATTAAATTGTCGTTAAAACAGCATATTTCTTTTTTTGATCTGATGAATAATTTTGAAAAAATATATAGTTTAAGTCAAAAGTTTACAGTGAGCCGATTTCTATGCACGCAAGTTTATATAATCAAATGAATTTGTTAAAATATTTTCGAATTTTGAAATATTTGTAATGAGCAGAATTTTATTTATTGGTAGCTTAGGTAACGAGTTATATGAATTTATGTACTTCATTGGATCATTATGGAGCGAATTAATTTTCTTCGTGTAACTTTCGTCAGAATCCATTCCAATTTATTTATATTTAAAATAATTATGTAACTAATTTATTTTTTTTAGTGTTGAATATTTTTATCAAAAAATTTGGTTATTAGTACATATACTTTTTGACGTTAGACGTTATGTTACTACAATTATTACGTTCAATGTTTATGTTTTACGTTACGTTCTATGTTTCATGTTTAGTTCACCTTTTAGGTAGGTACTTGGTGAATATGTATTTTCTCAAAAGAGCATTTTGCCCACCATTGATTTTCTTAATCTTCTTCAACATTCAGGAAAATGATCGCAATTCTTATTTCCAATAAAAATACTAAACAATCATAACAAAAATAACGATGATAAAATATATAGTATAAATCTACAAAGGTCACTTAATAATAAGTTTTTTCATCTTCATTTAGGGTAGTCAATTCAGTAGACGTCCAATTTATTGACTTGAAATTTAATTTATCATCTTCATCTACATGTAATTGTATTTTTTTGAACCAAGGATTATTTTGGAACAAAACGTATTGGTCCAGTACTGGTAAATTAACATCTACTCAAATAGACCAGTTTATATAAGGTCTAGTAAAAAGAAATCCATAATTTTTGCATTAAATTGAAGGTTTTATTTAGCATAGTTAGATTGATCCGACTTAGGTCAAATATGCACCGTTTTGTTCGATAACTTGTTGCCATTTTGAAGGTAATTTCATAATGCCTCTCTTATAGAAACCCTCGTCCCTATTGGCAAAAAACTGGGACAGTCGATTTTCACAAGCTTCTCTTGAGGCGAATTTTTCACCAGCAAAATCATTCGCCATAGACAGGAACAAGTAGTAATCACTTGGTGCTAGGTCCAGACTATAAGGTGTCCAATTGTTGACAGTACAGGTCCAAATTAAGAGTTTGGCCGTAGGGAAGCAGCTCATAGTAGATAATTCCTTGCCAATCCCACCAAACACACAGCAAAACCTTCCTGACCGTCAAGCCTGGCTTGGCCACCGTTTGCGCCGGCTTACTACGATTCGACCACGACCGTTTTCGCTTGACGTTGTCGTAAGTGATCCACTTTTCATCACCAGTTTTGTTGCGATTCAGCAGCGATTCGCAAATGGAAATTCGGTCCATGAGGTTCTTTTGCGTTAACTCGTATGGCACCCATACATCAAGCTTCTTTTTGTATCCAACCTTATTTAAATGGTTCCAAATGGTTTTTTGTGCAATGTTTAGCTGCTGGGCAATCGAAACAGTGCTTACATGACGGTCGGACTCGACGATTTCCATTATTTTATCGATATTTTCGACAATTGGCCTTCCAGAGCGTGGTGCATCTTTGACATCAAGATTTCCGGAACGGAATCGACGAAACCAAAATTGCACATGATCGACTGTTACAGTATCAGGACCATAAACACTCTTCACATTTTTAGCCTCCTGGCTTGCGTTTTCGCCTTTATCGAAGAAAAACTGTAAAATATAGCGTATTTTAACTTTGCTGGTGTCCATCTTTGACGCGCGCTCAAACAATATTAAGTCAAGTAATCACAAAACTGTCTGAGAAGTTCGTTTAGTACGAAATCTTATCTTTCGAATGCCATCTAGCGGAACGCGATCGCACTTATACAACGCGAGATACAGATTACTAAAGCCATCTATTGGAAAAATAATGGATTTCTTTTTACTAGACCTTATATGTTTACCATTTCGCCGTTTGACGAAAAATGTAAATAGTATTTTTAATGAGCGCGGTTTTCAAGTTACATTTCGGTCCACTTGCTGTATTAAACCCAGCTTAGGAAATGCGCGATAAAAAATTATACATTATACGAAATTAAATGTCTAGATTATAATATACAATACATAGGTCAGACAAAACTATCGATAAAAACCTGGTACAAACAACACATGGCGCACATCAAATTTAATCTACCTGAGAAATTCAGTTTAGCAAAACATGTGCTAGAGAATAATCACAATGTAACGGCGGATTGTCTACATTTAGTCAAGAATGCCTGTGATCTATAAAATCATATATAACATACTTCAAAAAAACAGAAACCATGTGTTAAACGCCGATGGTGGTCTGATTCAAAATTCGTATCTCTTTCGATTCATTGAAAAGTAGTAATTCTGCATTTGTTTCGGACTTTTAAAATATTGAATTTTTCATAAATTTTGTTGTAAAATAAAATTACATTAACCGATCCAGTTCTTTCCACCTTGGAGACGATAATTCACGAGTGTTCCTCGTATATTTTGTCGTCGACATTTGCGAGATAAAATTAATACAGAACATCGAATCGCCGATATGTTCCAAATTATTTTAAATAAGGCAATCAATTATCAATATCAGATTATATTCTAAATGCATCGTAAATATTTCAGTATTTATCGGTGTTTTGACGGATATATTCCAAATCTTCTCCTCCATTTAAAACATGTAATAATTTCGCGAAACATGGAACAGTGGACGAAATTGTTATTTTTCATCTGCGTATTTGGATTCTTAAAGGAATTTCAACCAATATATCAGTATTTGTTGCAATATATAAATGCAGAATGGATGAAATACGAAGAAGACAGACCGCAAATGTTATCTGACAGATACAGTTATGCGGGACAACTCATAATTATGTTTCTAATTACGGATATACATTGTCAAACGTCATTGTTGGTAATTCATGGACTGTCTGGTATTGTGGTGATGGCATTATGGTTATTCGGAAATGGATACACAACATTTACGTTTATAAAGGTAAAGATTATAATTTTCACAATCAAATATTTATTATACAAATGTAATAGGATAGTAAACAAAATAAATTTGTTTTTAAACTTTTATTCTAAAAAAAAATATAAGTAGGCAGTGGAGAAATTTCATAAAATTAACAATATCAATAATTAAAATGTCAGATTTAAATTACGTATATTTTTATTGTTCTACGTATCACATGTTTGTGTTTATCGATTTATAATACCACAGATACGAAAGCAATTAATAATCTTATAATACCCTGCGGTCATATAAGTGGACGTTATAAATAGAGCGGCGACGAAAGTGGCAATACCATAGGCGGTACGGTAGAACGGGCAATTGGTGCGCAGTGAATGAGATCATTCACATCAAATACAATACGGTTCACGGTTGGTGTTTAAGTGTAAATTATAAACTGCGGCGAAAGTGTCCGTAGCAGTGCCGTGTCTAGACTTATTCTTACACAATTAGTGCTTACCTAGTAATATGTAATTTCATATGTGTTGTGGAAGTAACTCTACATCTGCATCATTGCATACGTCTCTACGGTTGCTTCTGTAAATGACGTCCTTCGCGACGAGAAAATGTTTTTGTATAGAGAAAAAGATCGATCGACGTCTACTGATGTAATTTTGGCAGAAAGAAGCTGTTGTTCAAAATCATTCCAGGGCTCACTATTTGCACATTTGTCATAAATAGTTCGTAAAACATGCAAGTCCGGATTTTTTTTTAAAACACTTAATAATTTTTGATGAGCTCGTACACCAGCAGCGTCAGTTATACTATGCAAATGAGCGGTTACATTTTGCACTATGCATAGTGATGCGTCTAAGAGCAGAGAATCGTTTTCGTTTTGAAGTTTTGTAATTGCTTCTACTAATGGATGGTAATTGTTATATATTGTATGCAGATCTTCCAGAATTTGGGGATTTTCAAATTGATGTCGACTGTCTCTGATTGCTTGGGATTCGGTTGGCCTAAATTTTGATATAACGGATTTAACTTTGTGAAAATTCTTATGGTAATAAAAAGCTGCATTTAGCCACATGCCCCATCGTGTAAGAATGAGTTCCGGTGGTTCCGAAATATCTGGACAAGTTTTATGAAATTCTTTAAGTCGTTTAGGGGATTTAAGAAACACTTGTTTGGTGGATCCAATCAAATGATCAACGTTTTTATAACTACTTCTAACATTTTCAGCAACTAAATGAAGAGCATGGAGTACACAAGTTATGTGTATTAATTTAGGAAAAGTTACTTTTAGTAAACGTCCGAGTAGTAACATAGTAGCAGCACCATCTGTTACAAGCATGCAGACTTGAGTACTGTGAATGTGAAATTTCTTTAAGGTGTTCATTATTATTTGCCGAATATTTGCCGCAGTACATGCTTGTATACGTTTACAGGCTAACAAATAGGGCTGTGAAAATGTGTTGGCTGATAAAATACGTACGATTACGTTTATTATACTATTTTTTTTTAAATCAGTAGTCTCATCTACAGTAATCCACACATTTTTATTATGCAATTCTCTTCTTGCTATATTTCCAAGCCTCTCTCTTTGCTGATTAAACGAAGCGGCAAATTACATGCAGTCAACATAAATAAAAAATCATAAAGGAATGGTGCATAAGGTATTTCATTTCTTTTGTTCAGTTTATGTATTGCACTGTTCACATGTTTTTTACAATTGTCTTTCTTCTGTATTATAAGTCGCTTATTACAAACCAAACCCAATACTGCACATCCATCATACTTTAAATCGGGAAATTCTGCTATGTATTTTCTAACCGACGTAGCAAACGGCACAGACTTTCGCGACATGTTTGTGTGAAGTTATTATAAACACTAACCGTGAACCGTATTGTATTTGATGTGAATGATCTCATTCACTGCGCACCAATTGCCCGTTCTACCGTACCGCCTATGGTATTGCCACTTTCGTCGCCGCTCTAGTTATAAATTATAATGTTGAGAAATTTAAAAACAATCTTTAAAGTACGAACATTGAACGTTTTCATTGAAAATTTATTTGTAAAAATATATTCATCTTTGTTACGAAAAATGAAAATTGCAATTTGGAAATATTTCGCTCCCAAAAATTGACAAAATCCCAACAAATGTGATTAGTCAAAAAGAAGGTAACTAAAACCCCTTACCACATTAATATTCGTATTCTTTATACGTATTTCGACAACTAAGTTGTCATCATCGGCAGATAATAAATCACGGATTCGCGGTAAAAACTCGCACAGAATAATTTCCCGTTAACCACCAAACACACACTGATTTATTTTATATACAATTTAAAATATTTCTTAGTCTTAATACACTTATGCTAAAGTACACTACCACTTCCACTTATGGCCCTTTTTAACGGTCGCATTTTCCAGGAATTCAGAGGGAAGAAGATGTTATCAGACCTTTATTTACGTTTAACACATGGATTTTACTTTTAACAATAAAAATGCCCTTGGTAATTATTTTTATTTTTTATTAAATATAGAAAATTCGCTGTTACACGATGATTATTTTCTAGCACGTGTTTCATTAAACCGGATTTCTCAGACCGATTAAACTTAATGCGCGAAATATGTTCTTTATACCGGGTTCCTAATCGAGCGTTTAGTTTGACTCGCGTATTGTTTATTATAATCTCGACATTTTGTTTTGAAATATATATAACTCGCCTCTATCTTCTCCATTTACAGAGTTCCTGAACCAAAATTTAATTTGATATCCGCGTTTTTTAGAACCCATTTCTAAGCCAAAGCATAAAAATTGCTTTTCTCCATTGTTTTGATGTCACGGATTGTCTATTTTAGGTTAACTTTCCTATTTAATCTAATGATTAATTCCGAATAAAAACCTCTCGCAGTGTTCCCTTTATCTGCTTCTAAGTAAAACAGTCTTTCGACCTAAGACTTTTAATCGAGTTCCATTTATTATTAACTGACTTTTTTTTGTGTTTCTGTAAATTCTCCTTAACTTGAATTTTACAAACCTCTCTAATGAATCTGGTACATACACTTCCGCGGTCGTGGTCCATGCTATCTGCTTGCTCAGTTTCAGTGCAGTAGGTGAGCCCTGAAGATGTCCCATACAAATGGGTACGAAAGTCGGCAGATATACAAGTGACGCGGTTCCAGCCCGGAAACCTAGAAGCAGATAGCTCTTCTAATGAAGTTTTTTCGATTTGGTTCTGAATTCTTAATTGAGTTTTCAAAGCTTGCAATCACCTTGTCGGTAGGAGTATCACAACTGGGTAAACAATATTTTAAAATCTTTGTTTACTCATTCTGTTATTTCACGATTGAGAACTAGTGTTTCTTTTATAGGAATTATATCAATACTGTTTTCTAATGGGGGACAAAACTCTTTGAGTTTCTTATTTAGACCTTTAACTTTTCTTTCTAATTTATGGTTTGGGATTCTTCGATTTTCCCTATAAAAATTACACCACCATTCGAATAAATAAGTAAATAAATAAAATTTACTTTCAGTCCACTGTAATCCACTTTTATTCACATAATACCTACTACTGTGGGCAAAAAATAGTAAAACTTTGTTCATAATTTTTAAATTCTTAATTTATTCTTCCAAATCTATTTCGTCCCCCTCAAAGTAATCCCCCCTGGCCCCAATACACTTGTGCCAACGTTTCATCCAATTCTCGAAACAGTTGTTAAAGTCAATTTCAGGAATAGCCTTCAAAGCGCGTAGCGATTCACCTTTAATGTCTTCAATTGACTCAAAACGGTTTCCCCGGAGCGGTCGCTTGAGTTTGCTGAATAGCCGGAAGTCACACGGAGCTAAATCAGGCGAATACGGTGGTTGCGGCACGATATTGGTTGAAAATTTGGCGAAAAACTCACGAAGAATTAATGCAGTATGCGACGATGCATTATCGTGGTGCGAAACCAAGAGTTGTCGGCCCATAATTCTGGCCTCTTTTTACGAATAGCATTGCGCAAACGACGCATAATACTCAAATAGTATTCTTTGTTGACAGTTTGGCCGGTCGGAAGGAATTCGAAGTGCACCACATCTCGATAATCGAAGAAAACTGTCAACATAACCTTGATTTTTGACTTGCTTTGACGTGGTTTTTTGGGCTTCGGCTCAACTTTGATGCGATATTCGGCCGATTGATCGTCTGTTTCCGGGTCATAAGGGTAGATCCAAGTCTCATCTCCAGTTATGATGCCTTTCATTTGTCTTGATAGTCGGAAAGTATTGTTTCACAGACGTCAACGCGACGCTGTTTTTTTGTTTTGTTGTTTTGAGTGATTTTGAAACGAATCGTGCTTTCACTTTTCTTAGGCCCAAATGATCTTTCAAAATGGTTTTCACTGTTCCTTCCGATATTCCAACGATGCCACTAAGGTCTCTGACTGTTAATCGTCGATTCTCAAGCACCAATTACCTGATTCTATTGACGTGTTGATCATCAGTTGATGTTGATGGCCGTCCTGGACGTGGTTCGTCATCAACGCGTTCTCGACCCTCTTTGAATAATTTGTACCAATCAAAAACACTTGCTCGCGACAAACAATTATCACCGAAGGCCTTTTGCAACATTCTGAACGTTTCGGCACCAGAAATTTGTTTCCGTACACAAAATTTAATAGAACTTCTTTGATGAATAATTTCACTTATTGTAAAAATCGCCGAATGCATTTTTTGTACTTCAGAAAGACAAACGTATACTAAACACTAATGATTATTTTGATGTGACATTTGGCACAAATGTCACTGACAGTCATATCAACCTAGAAAAAAAATATTTCAACGAATGGGTTTTCGCGCGAAATTTAAATTAAAAAATCTTACTATTTTTTGCCCACAGTAGTACATTAGTAGTTATCTAAAACTACTTGTCGCTCAGTTACTTTAGACTTTTGGGAATACATTCGTTGCTTCAGAAACATATCCTTAAACTGTGGCAATCATATCACGAAACACCCGGTATTACACTCTCTTCTCACTAATTTTTTTTTAGATTAAATACTTTTAATAATTTAATAATATTTCGTTCTAGATATTTTATGGAACATATTTGGCGACAGAAATAGCTTACCACACGTATATGTATCCCAGATCACCACCTGAATTATATAAAGAAGCTACGGCCTATACTAGAGCAGTACTGTTAGCTGGAAAATCGATTTCAACATCTTTAGGACTGTATTTAGTTAACGATGTAGGAGTATACCTTTTAATTTTAGGTTATATAACGTTTGGAGGTGAGTATTAGTTTTATGATAGGTTACTTGCACATTTCTTCGAAGCTTTTCGTGGTTTGCCTCCACCTTTAAGGTGAATGCCGGCAGCCGAAGATTTTAAGGCAATCCATGGGTACGAAGATAATAATAATAATAAATTTTTGCTTATCAATAATTCTTTCTTGTAATTCGCATTAAAGTAGAGTATGCAAACGCATAGATTACACTGAAAAACAATTTTTAACATTATTTCTGTTGAGTTCAATTTTTCAACTGTTTTAAAGTTAAGTAGGAATGCTGACTTCAAAACTGTAGTTAATTTTTTTCTATCACGTCGAGTTTTTTCTCTACAGTATGAATGTGTGAGTGAGTGATGAGCAGGGTGAGCGATTCCAGCAAGATTCGAAGATCATAGAGTCACGGTATCAATGTAGACGAGATGTACGAGGGAACGTTTTTATATTCGCGGAATGGGGGACAAGGGGTGGAAATAAAAAAACCAAATTATTTTTCTTTTTCAATATATTCACCTGCAAGACGGATACATTTTTCACATCTTTCAATTAATTTATTTATACCCTCATAAAAAAATGATTTCTCTTTATCTGCAAAATACGCCGAAACTGCCTCCTTGACTTCATCATCGGCAGTAAATTTTTTACCCCGCAGCTCTTTTTTCATTTTCGGAAACAGGTAATAATCACTCGGGGCCAGGTCTGGGCTGTAGGGTGGGTGATTCACAATTTCGAAGCCCACCTTATGCAGAGCAGCTAACGCAACGCGGCTCTTGTGGACGGCCGCGTTGTCATGCGAAAACAGAACACCTTTTGTCAATTTTCCCCGTCTTTTCTCTTTAATGGCTTCTTTTAGTCGCTCTAATATTGAAGCGTAATATTCTCCGGTTATAGAAACACCTTTATCTTTATAATCAATCAACAATATTCCTTCCGAGTCCCAAAATACCGTTGCCATGAGTTTCCCAGCTGATTGTAATACTTTAAATTTCTTGGGAGGTGCTGTGCCCTTTTTATGCCACTGCATGGAGTCTTGTTTGGACTCAGGTTCATAATGATGAACCCAAGTTTCGTCTCCAGTAACAATTCCACTCAATACACCATCCTTGTCTTCATTACAGAGGTCCAAAAATGCACGCGAACACTCTACGCGCTGTTGTTTTTGCGGCGGCGTGAGCATTCTCGGCACCCATCTTGCGCTGACCTTAGACATGCCGAGATGATCGTGTAGGATTTTAAAAATTGTTGTATCGGATACTCCAACCATTTCTGCGAGTTGTTTCTTCTTTAGTCGAGCATCTTCGAGTACAATTTGTTCAACTTTTTGGATAAGTGCTGGCGTGGTCACCTCATGCTCCTGCCCGGCCTCGGGTCGTCTTCAAGGGATTCCCTTCCTTGTTTAAATAAACTATGCCACTTGTACACCATGGTTTTTCCTGGACAAGAGTCGCCGTAAACCAATGACATCTCATTCATTATGGTCGCGACTGATTTTCCTTGCCTGGTAAGGAACTTTATAACGGCACGATATTCGATTTTTTCCATATTTCACTTTTCACTCCTGATTATGTTACTTGGTTGACGATAGCTCAAAGACTAACTGTCTAATAACAATGAAACTTCGTATTTATACTAATCATGAGTCGCTGCACAGGCCACGCCCCCAATGCGCCTACTCACCCCTCTACAACCCGCTCATTCCGCGAATTTAAAAACGCTCCCTCGTACATACTAAGTGTACCGGAAAGTCATTACCGGTTTTTCTAACAGATGTCGCTAGGCTTAAGTATGCAATGTTATAATTTGACACATATGGGAAAAGTCAGTTAAGTTCAAATTACATGGCCGTGAAGATATACAATGTTTTGCCTTATAGGTTTAGGAGCCTACCATGGATTAGTCTCAAAAGATTAATAAAAAAGGTGCTGATGGAGAACGTTTTCTATTCAGTAAATGACTTTCTGAAGTATAAATTTTGACATTGACATTTTTGTGCTTTTATGTTTTAATTGTTACTCTGGTGTTTCGTTTTGTATAGATCTTGCGGGTTTTAACGTGTTTGGTGGCGGATTAATTGTGAGCCACAAAGGTTTTCTTTTTTGTGTTTTTATTTATATATGATTATGTAATGACGTGTGTATGTACATATACATCAATAAATTATTACTATTATTATTATTAATATGTCACTTTATTCTACCGACATCAAGCTTCAAAGCCATACATGTTATACTTTGCGAATGTAACACTGTCATGGATTCATGCCTCTTTGAAAATGTCGAGTTTCGTGCCTGAAAAAGTTCATTTGCAGCGCGTATTACTTTTCTTATTTAATCAAAAGAAAAAAGCCGCTGAGTCATCGTTTGCTAGTATAAACTTACGGTGAGAAAACTCCAACCATTCATTCATAACCATATAAATAGGTAATTTAAAATATGCTTTATAAAATGTTAAACAATAGCTAGGAACCATAATATTTTAATATCTAAATTACTATTATTTAATTGGTAGTCCGATGCGAATTAATAATTATGATTGGATGAATCGAGCGGTCAACGTGGACAGCGTTCCTTCTCTTTAGCATGCGAGCAGATTGCCGGGGTGGGAGTGGCTTAGCGACGGAACGGCAGTCAACGTGGACTGCTATCGCGAATAGTCGACCGCGTACGCGTTCAACTTCCAATCAAGGCTCGGGCATAAGACCGCATTAGAAAAAAATTCCATATACTGTTTTTCACAAATGCGTTTTATTAAAAATAGTTGGACGGACGATTTTTTAGAATTGTTTTTGTAATTAACGAGAGGTTAATGATGTACCATTAGACTGCATTCGGAAAAAATACACGAAATGTTTTTGCAAAAGAAATTCATTAAAAATAAGCCAGGAGATGGGATTTTTTTTGTATTTTTTTTTCGAGTTGTATTCGTGATCACAGGCCATTTTAAAATTAAATTAAAATATTTTTTCTTCTTTAAAATGAATATGAAACTAATTTTATATTTATTTCAAATAATTTTTTCGCCTAAAATATAATACATTTTGGTGCCTGCGATTTTTTAACTGTTCCTGGGTAATTTTTGGATGCGGAATGTAAAAAAATTCTAGATTTGGTCTATCAGATCTAGTTTTTGAGATTTTTTAAAAAAATTGTGTATATATTTTACGTTATAATTGTTATAATATATAATATTACTATTGACAGTTAAAAAAAACAAAGACACACGGATTTAAGTATTTATTGCAAAAACTTAATTTACATAATCACATTAGTCACTAATCACATAAAAATTTTCCTTCTATACGACTTTCTAGAATGGAGTTTACTAGGGCAGTCTCGCTGAAGGCTCCGGCGGTAGTCCGCCATCATGTGGCTATCCCATCGTCCTTGATAACGATCTTCCATAGTTTTAATATCCTGATGGAATCTTTCCCCCTCTTCTTCACTACAATCACCTAAGTTTTCTGGAAAACGATCTAGGTGGCTGTGGAGGTAGTGAACTTTTATACTCATGTTACAGCCGAGAATATTAAAATTTGAAAGCATAGTTTCCACTAATTCTACGTAATTCTCTGCTTTATGATTGCCAAGGAAATTTTGTACTACTTGTAGAAATGAACACCAAGCGTTAGATTCAGTCTCGTTCATTGTGTGGTGAATTGTGGATCTTTAACAAGTTGCCTTATTTAAGGACCATCAAATATACCAGCTTTTAGTTTTTCCGTGCTAATGCCAGGAAATTTACGTGATAAATACCCAAAACAATTTCCATCTCGATTTAAAGCCTTCACAAATTGCTTCATTAAGCCTAGCTTGATATGCATGGACGGAAGTAAGATTTTTTCTCTTGCAACCAAAGGTTCGTTGATCACGTTTTGTTTTCCTTGAATCATGACATCTCTTGAAGGCCATTTTTTTTAACAATTCCAGGTCTCCATTTGGCTAATTACATTCTGGGAAATTTCTATTTTGACGATTAACTACATATTTATCTCTTTATTTGTTGTCCTTTACCAGAAAAAAATATCAATTAACCTGTAACCTGTATCTCAAAAACTAGAGCTGATAGAAAAAATTTGGTGGCATTTTTAATTAAGCACATTAAAAGCATCTAAAATCAAAATCTAGATTTTCCGGCACCAAATTTTTTTTTTCATTTTGTTACCCTGTGTAATCTTTCTCTTTTCTTTCACGAGAAATGAGAATGATTGAATATTAATGACAGGTAAAAAAATGTATTCGTACTCATGTAGTTATGTACATACATCTACATACATATATAGCTTTTTAAAGATTTGTTTTGATAAAGGTATTAAAACAATGCCGTTTACGGTACAAAATAATATATTGAAATACAAGTTTCATAAGACATGACTTTTGCGCGAGTTCAAATTTCGGAAACGGGCCACTTACGGCGAGTTTTCCGAAAAAAATATACAAAATGTTTATTTAACTATGTAGTCTTTACTAATGAAAATCCATAACAAAATTAAACACCAAAAACTCAGTTGTATTATTTTCAATTATCTGGTGATGACTACAACTTAGTTGTCGAAAAACGTAAGCAGAATACGAACATTGATATGGTAAAGGATTTTAATTTACCTTTTCTGATAAAATGAGAAAACCATTATTCGCATATTTTTTTCTATTGGATTTTTCTGAAACTATTACATTCAAATGTACTTAAATGACATTAAATTTAGTTGAAAGTTGATTCCTCAAGGATTTATAATCTTCTAAAGTAATGTATCAGGTTGTTACAAATGTAATGTCCGTTTTTTCCTCCAGTCTGAGCTGAATCGCATCTGTGTGAAGACGTGTATGTTTTTGGTGAGAATTATTATTGTATTTGTAGAAAAGGGTATTTATTTTGAAGTGTGCACCTGTTCATTTTTTTCTCGCCTATGGAAATGCTGTCGGCAAGAGATTTCGGGCAATTTACCTCTTTCAAATTAAAAAAGGGGTTAAAAGCAGCTGCAGCAACGCGAGAAATTAATCAGACGTTGGGAAACCACGGTAATGAACGCACATTACGGCGATGGTTTAAAAAATTCAGCGAGGGAAATTTTGATTTGGAAAATGAGTCTCGCGGATATGCGCGTAGCACCGTTAATGACGACGAGCTGCGTGTAGAAGTTGAAAGTAATCCGTCAACAATAGTGCGTAGCCTTGCAGAAACATTTCAAGTGTCCATTGCCACCATTAGTCGTCACCTTTCTTCGATTGGCAAAGTGAAGAAAATCATGATGGGTGCCGCACCAATTAACGGAAGCCAATAAGCTCCGCCGATTAGAGG